>WNWK01015196.1:0-48678 GCA_009830355.1 Cherax destructor
TATAGCTATTGAGTAAGACCTATCATAAGACTGCCTGAAAAGCCTAGGCATACCTAGGCATATTATTGGCCATCTTGTAATATCAACTTTAATGTATAACTATAAGTACCCCCCACCTTGTATTACATGAAATAAAGGATTTGAATTTGAATTTGAATTGAATTTGAATGGTAAGCAGCAGCCTTAAACCAAGACAGCAATGCCTAAGCGTACGTAATAAGGCAAATAGATTACTGGGATTTATATCAAGAAGTGTTAGCAACAGAAGTCCAGAGGTTATATTACAGCTTTATACATCATTAGTAAGGCCTCACCTAGATTAAGCAGCTCAGTTCTGGTCTCCATATTACAGAATGAACATAAATTCCTTAGAAAACATTCAGCGTAGAATGACTAAATTAATACATAGCATTAGAAATCTTCCTTACGAAGAAAGATTGAAGACCCTTAAATTACTTTCACTTGTAAGACGTAGAATGAGGGGAGACATGATCGAGGTATACAAGTGGAAAATGGGTATTACCAAAGGGGATATAAATAAGGTCTTGAGGATATCTCTCCAAGAGAGAACCCACAATAATGGATTGAAGTTAGATAAGTTTAGATTTAGAAAGGATATAGGAAAGTATTGGTTTGGAAATAGGGTAGTTGATGAGTGGAACAGTCTGCCTAGTAGGGTTATTGAAGCAAGGACCTTGGGTAGTTTCAAATTTAGGTTGGATAAATTCATGAGTGAGAGGGGTTGGATTTGAGTGGGAATTGCACATGGGTATCATTGAAGATTGGGTTGAACAAATATTCTGTTAGTGGGATGGAATGTGAAGGACGTGCCTAGTATGGGCCAACAGGCCTGCTGCAGTGTTCCTTCTTTCTTATGCTCTTATGTTCTTAAGAAATAAGCTCTGAAAATTCAATTTACCCATGTGCAAGACCTACTCAAATCCAACCCCTCTCATTCATGTATTTGTCCAACCTAAATTTGAAACTACCCAAGGTTTTAGCCTCAATAACCCTATTGGCAGACTGTTCCACTCATCAACTACCCTATTTCCAACCCAATACTTTCCTATATCTCTAAATCAAACGGTCTGTGACCAGGCCTCATGTTGGATCAGAGCCTGATCAACCAGGCTGTTACTGCTGGCCGCATGCAGTCCTACGTACGAACCACAGCCTGGCTGGTCAGGCACTGACTTTAGGTGCCTGTCCAGTGCTTGCTTGAAGACAGCCAGGGGTCTACCTACTTGGAGTCTACCTGGAGAAATTCCAGGGGTCAACGCCCCCGCGTCCCGGTCCGTGACCAGGCCTCCTGTTGGACCAGAGCCTGATTAACCAGGCTGTTACTGCTGGCCGACCAGTCCAACGTACGAACCACAGCCCGGCTGGTCAGGTACCGACTTTAGGTGCCTGTCCAGTGCCTCTTGAAGACAGCCAGGGTTTGTTGGTAACTCCCTGATGTATGCTGGGAGGCAGTTGAACAATCTTGGGCCCCTGACACTTATTGTGTTGTCCCTCAACGTGCTAGTGGCACCCCTGCTCTTCATTGGGGGGATGTTACATCGCCTGCCGAGTCTTTTGCTTTCGTAGGGAGTGATTTTTGTGTGCAAGTTTGGTACTAAGCCCTCTAGAATTTTCCATGTGTTTATAATAATTTCTCCCGCCTCGTTCTAGAGTACAGGTTTAGGAATTCAAGCGTTCCCAGTAGTTGAGGTGGTTTATCGCACTTATGCGTGCGGTGAAGGTTCTCTGCACATTTTCAAGGTCAGCAATTTCACCCGCCTTGAAAGGTGCCGTTAGTGTGTAGCAATATTCCAGCCTAGATAGAACAAGCGATCTGTAAAGTGTCAACATAATCTTGGCATCCCTGGTTTTGAAGGTTCTCATTATCCATCCTGTCATTTTTCGAGCAGATGCAATTGCTACTTTGTTATGGTCCTTGAAGGTGAGATCCTCTGACATGATCACTCCCAGATCTTTGACATTAGTTTTTCGCTCTATTGTGTGGTTGGAATTAGTTTTGTACTCCGATGAGATTTTAATGTCTTCACATTTTCCGTATCTGAGTAATTGAAATTTCTCATCATTGAACTTCATATTGTTTTCTGCAGCCCATTTAAAGATTTGGTTTATGTCTGCTTGGAGTCTAGCCGTGTCTTCAACGGTGGACACTGTCATACAGATTCGGGTGTCATCTGCAAAGGAAGATACAGCACTGTGGCTTATATCCCTGTCAATATCTGATATGAGGATGAGGAATAGGATGGGAGCAAGTACTGTGCCTTGTGGAACAGAGCTTTTCACAGTAGCTGCCTCAGACTTTACTCTGTTGACTACTACTCTTTGTGTTCTACATGTTAGGAAATTATAGATCCATCCCCCTTATGTATGCTGGGAGGCAGTTGAACAGTCTTGGCCCCCTGACACTTATTGTGTTGTCTCTCAACGTGCTAGTGGCACCCCTGCTTTTCATTGGGGGGATGTTACATCGTCTGCCAAGTCTTTTGCTTTCGTAGGGAGTGACTCTCGTGTTCAAATTTGGTACTAATCCCTTTAGGATTTTACACGTGTATATAATAATGTATCTCTCCGCCTGCGTTCTAGGGAGTACAGGTTTAGAAACTTCAGTCGCTTCCCAGTAATTAAGGTGGTTTATCGCAATTATGCGCGCCGTGAAGGTTCTCTGTACATTTTCTAGTTCAGCAATTTCACCTGCCTTGAAAGGTGTAGTTAGTGTGCAGCAATATTCCAGCCTAGATAGAACAAGCGACCTGAAAAGTGTCAACATGGGCTTGGCATCCCTGGTTTTGAAGGTTCTCATTATCCATCCTGTCATTTTCTGGCAGATGCGATTGTACGGTGTTATGGTCCTTGAAGGTGAGATCCTCTGTCATGATCACTCCCAGGTCTTTTACATTAGTTTTCGCTCTATTGTGTGATTGGAATTTGTTTTATACTCAGATGAGATTTTAATTTCCTCACGTTTTCCATATCTGAGTAATTGAAATTTCTCATCATTGAACTTCATATTGTTTGCTGCAGCCCATTTAAAGATTTGGTTGATGTCTGCTTGGAGTCTTGCAGTGTCTTCAATGGTGGACACTGTCATGCAGATTCGGGTGTCATCTGCAAAGGAAGACACGGCACTGTGGCTGATATCCCTGTCTATGTCTGATATAAGGATGAGGAACAGGATGGGAGCGAGTACTGTGCCTTGTGGAACAGAGCTTTTCACCGTAGCCGCCTCAGACTTTACTCTGTTGACTACTACTTTTTGTATTCTACTTGTTAGGAAATTATAGATCCATCTACCAACTTTTCCTGTTATTCCTTTATCACGCATTTTGTGTGCTATCACACCATGGTCACACTTATCAAAGGCTTTTGCAAAGTCTGTGTATATAACATCTGCATTCTGTTTGTCTTTTAGAGCATCCAGGACCTTGTCGTAGTGGTCCAGTAGTTGGGACAGACAGGAGCGACCTGCTCTAAACCCATGCTGCCCTGGGTTGTGTAATTGATGGTTATCTAGATGAGTGGCGATCTTGCTTCTTAGAACCCTTTCAAAGATTTTTATGATATGGGACGTTAGCGCTATTGGTCTGTAGTTCTTTGCTATTGCTTTACTGCCGCCTTTGTGGAGTGGGGCTATGTATGTTGTTTTTAGTAACTGCGGGACGACCCCAGTGTCCATGCTCCCTCTCCATAGGATGTTAAAAGCACGTGATAGGGGTTTCTTGCAGTTCTTGATGAACACTGAGTTCCATGAGTCAGGGCCTGGAGCGGAGTGCATGGGCATGTCATTTATCGCCTTTTCGAAGTCATGTGGCGTCAGGGTAATGTCAGATAGGCTTGCGTCTACCAGGTTCTGTGGCACTCTCATAAAAAAATAATTTAGGTCTTCAACTTTCAGTCTGGTTAGCGGCTCGCTAAAAACTGAGTCATACTGGGACTTTAGTAACTCACTCAGACCATTCTCTTGCACAAACTAGAATGTTGTGCAAAATCTGTGAAATTTCATGTTCTTGTTAAAAGTTCCATTTCCTTATTTCAGAATATTGAAAAGGCCTGAACAAGTTTTTCAACACGTTCCATGGAGTCGCTAGCACCTGCTACAAGTGTGTTAGAATCCAAAGGTGGATCAAGTACAAATGCGTCGTAAGCCGTGGAGGAAGTCAGATGAATCCGAGTATGACAAGATTAAAAGTGAGGCTGCCAGAGAGAATGTGGACATGACAGGAGGAGGTGGTGATGTTGCCTTTATTGACGAGATATAACCTGACGATAATGAATTCAGTGAACTGGATGGTGTCAAATAGCCTAGAACTCCCATACAAGAAATGACTGAACAGCATGACACAATAAGTGACTGAACAACATGACATTGGACTTCTGAAGTTCGACAAGGATACGGAAAAAAAATTCTGCCTGACGCATTGATAACAGAAATAATAAAGCTGAGTTCGAAGTATTTCCAGATAGGCTAAATGCTCTTAAAGCTGTTTCTGGCTACAACCCCAACTATGGTGCTAATGTGAGAATCGTGTGAGAATGATGTACATAGCCTATGTTAGGTCTTTAATTGATTATGCTGCTCCCATGTTGATATTAGCTAGAGAAAGTTCTCTCCGACCCTTGCAGTTAATGCAAAATGAAGGTCTTAGAATTATTCTTGGCTGTCCCCAATCTACAAAGGTTCTTAATATGAGGGAGGAGCTTGGTATTACTAGTATCAGTGATAGGATTGTTGAGATTAACACTGTACTTGGTATTAGAATGTTAAGAAATGAACCAGACACTGTCACAATGAATCTTACTAAATGTCTAGAAGTAAATACTCACAGATCTAAATGGATTGTGAAAATATGCAATTACATTAAGTTTTACAACCTGCATGAATTGTATCACTGTAGGCAACAAGAGCATTTCACCCCTCCATGGAAGATGTGTTCATTTAATATCACATACCTGCAAGTCCCTCCCAAGAAGCTCATTGCTAGTAATCCCTTCCTTAAATCACTTGTTAAAGCAACTGCTCAAGAAGAAATTTCTCGCCTAGCTGGTAGTAATAAGTTATCTCAAGTTATATACACTGATGGATCTAAACAGGAGTCTTCTGGCAGGGCTGCATCTGCTCTGGTTGCCACCTCCCTAGTTAAGAACAATAACAAATTTGCTGAACTAAGCATAAGAATTAACAACTGGGCGACTACACTGCAAACTGAATTGTTTGCAATCCTAATGGCACTAAAGCTAATTTTTGACACTGAGCTTGACTCTATTATCATTACTGATTCTATGTCATCACTGAAGGCTCTTGACTCATATAATGACTCCAACAACATGCTCATTGGAGAAGCCAGGTATAGATACTCAAAAATCCGGGACAAAGGAATTAATGTACAATTGCTATGGAGCCCATCACACATTGGATTACTCCTTCATGATAAAGTTGATATGTTAGCCAAGAAAGTACCCAGAAGGAGAATGTAGAATATAACTTTGGTATATCTGTGTCTAGCATTAGGAATAATATTAGGAGAGAAGTAAATAATGAAAATGATTGTTATAAGAATGGAGTTAGAAGCCTTAGTAGATCTATAACCCACTATGATAACATGAACATAGATAAGCATGTTTATGGAGCAACTTGCATTGTGAACAGACTGACTGATGTTGTAGTGGCCAGGCTTAGGCTTGGCTACAAGTACTTCTGGCAGTTTGGGAGACACAGATGATGATCAAACTAAATGCAAATTATGTGATCAGGCATATGGTCACTGTCTTGAACACTATGTGCTTAATTGTCCACTTATTGAGGAATATAGAGATAGACAGTATAATAACCTATGTGACATGTCAAGATATCTTATTAATGAAAATAAGATACCAGATATACTAAGCAAATTCCCTAAATTTGCTTGTAACAGATAAGTGAACTGTAGATATAAATCCATATGTACAATTGTTAACCCTTTTGGGGCCTAGTGCCTAGGCCTTTTGTGTATCCATATGCTCTTGCGCTACCGTCCACACGATGGATAAGGGGTGCACAATAAACTAGCCACTTCGGTGGCAAAATCTAAAAAATCTATCGTGACTGTGTGGTGTCCTTGTTGATACCTAGCTTTTGATTCAAGATCCAGGCGCTATTATTCATTACTACACTGATGCTCAGTGGAGTGAAACGTCGTCTCGTCTTGCCACGTGACACATTATGTTTATGAGATTGTGCCTTTTTTGTTATAAATAATGGGTTCGGTGTGCCGGTGGGCGTGGGATGACGCAGTTTCCTTTACTCCAGCCTGTTGTGAATCCAATGTAATTAATAATAATAATAATATTATAATATATAATATTTTTATTTCGATGCAAGTTACAAGTATACATAGTTATTGGTAGTTGCAATTATAAAACTGTAATGCAAGGAGAGCCACTGGCATGCCATGGCATTAGGGGCAGCTTATACTAGTAAAATAACAATACTAGAGAGGAGGAGGAGGAGGTGTTGATTCACCGGGAAATCTCCCGGCCCGGGTCTTTACCAGATGGCGACCCGGCTCCGGCTCCCTGGCGTGGGAGTAGCAGAGACCTAAGTCTCCCATGGGAGGGGGTACCCCTCAGCGGCGGGACCAACTGGTCCCAGGCCTAGCCATATTCGCCCACAAGCACGAGGCAGGTAGGTAGATAGATGCTAGGCCACTCTGGTCTGCCACCTTCCCCGCCCCAAGGAGGCTGACGGGAAGGGCAGGCTTGCGAGCCGCAGATGGTAGCAAGCTCCAGCCTTGGCACCTACCCTGCCCTAGAAGGGCTGGGCATGGTGATCGACCAATACTAGAGAAGGAGGTGTTGATTCACTGGGAAATCTCCCGGCCCGGATCTTTACCAGATGGCGACCCGGCTCCGGCTCCCTGGCGTGGGAGTAGCAGAGACCTAAGTCTCCCATGGGAGAGGGTACCCCTAAGCGGTGGGACCAACTGGTCCAAGGCCTATCCAAATTCGCCCACAAGCACGAGGCAGGTAGGTAGATAGTTGCTAGGCCCCTCTGGTCTGCCACCTTCCCCGCCCCAAGGAGGCAGACGGGAAGGGCAGGCTTGCGAGCCACAGATGGTAGCAAGCTTCCAGCCTTGGCACCTACCCTGCCCTAGAAGGGCTGGGCATGGTGATCGACCATATACTAGAGAAATTTATTGAGTTTCTTCTAGTTAAATATTTTATTTCAAATTAACAAAATGATGATACTATACTATTTTAAATGACAATATGATGATATGAAATTGCAACAAGTGTTAAGGAGGATGACAATATAAAACTGAGATTATCTTAAGTAAAATAACATTGGGTTTGAAAGTTTGTTACAGTATGAGTATTTAGTATAGGGTGAGTAGGTGATTTTAGAGAAGAGTCTTGAATTGATTTTCCGACAAGGTTAACTTAATATTTACTGGTAATGAATTCCAGATTCTGGGGCCCTTTATGTGCATAGAATTTTTACATTCGTTAGTATGGACTCTGGGTATGTCAAATAGTGATCTGTGTCTTGTGTCGTGGTCGTGGACCTATTAAAGTTGTTGAGGAGAATTTTGAGCAGAGGGTTGATATTAGCATGTAGAGTTTTATGTATGTAGAAGACACATGAATAGGTATGAATATTTTTTATGGTGAGTAGTTTTAAAGTTTTGAATACAGGTGGAGTATGCTGTCTAGAGTGGGAATTTGTTATCATCCTGACTGCAGCCTTTTGCTGGGTTATGAGTGGTCTAAGGTGATTTAATGATGTTGAGCCCCATGCACAGATTCCATAGGTGAGATAAGGGTAGATAAGAGAATGATATAGTGCAATGAGAGCTGGTTGTGGCACATAATAGCGTATCTTAGATAATATACCTACTGTCCTTGAGATTTTCTTGGATATTTGTTGTATGTGTGTTTGGAATTTAAGACTACTGTCAAGGTGGATTCCTAGGAATTTTCCCTCTGTGAGTCTTGTGATGGGTGAACCATTGAGCGTTATGTTAAGTGGAACATTTGTAGCTTTGTTTCCAAACTGAATGAAGTAGGTCTTGTCAGTATTGAGAGTAAGCTTATTTGTCTTCATCCATGTTGATATTTTCTGTAATTCGGCATTAACTGTGTTGGCTAGTGTTTATGTAAATGAGGAATAGGAGTGGTCCCAGGACACTTCCTTGAGGGACTCCGACTGTAATTTGTTGTGTGGAAGAGTTCTCTCCATTTGTTGCTAAGGTACGACTTTAGGTAGTTGAGTGGGTGACCCCTAATACCATAGTGCGCTAATTTTGTGAGCAATAAATCATGGTCGACTGTATCAAATGCTTTGCGTAGGTCTATGAAGATTCCCAGCGGAACTTCTTTCTTCTCAAGTGCGGTGGATATTAACTCTAACATGTGTGTTATAGCATCGTTTGTGCTCTTGTTAGTCCTGAATCCAAATTGACGGGGGTTGAGTACATTGTGTGAGACGAGATAGGAAAAGATCTGTCTATGAATTAATTTTTCGAAGATTTTAGAAAGCAGTGATAAATTTGAGATTGGTCTATAATTATTCAAGTCAGTTTGGTCACCTCCTTTGTGGATCGGGGTGACCCTAGCTATTTTGAGAATTGATGGGAAGGTAGAAGATTCAATGGATTTATTGAATAATGCTGCTATAATTGGTGACATTGTCAAGACAATGCCTGGAACCAGTGGTGATGTGAGTGATTTTAAAGCCAGCAAAGGCTGGTTTGAGAGATTTAAGAAACGTAGTGGCATAGAGAGTGTTGTGAGGCATGGTGAGGCAGCCAGCTCAGACAAACGTGCAGCTGAAAAAATTGTGCAGGAATTCCAGGGGTTCGTAGACACTGAAAATTTTGAACCCCTACGTGTGAAGTTTTTTTGTACATAAATGGTGGTAAGCTGTTTATGTCTCCTGGTTTGTTTTTAAGGGTGTTGATTATGAGCGAGACTTCAAGTGAGTTGGTAGGAGCTAGGAATAGTATATCTGGGTAGGTGTTGGTGAGGTAGTCTGTTGGACGAGTGTTCGAGCTTGGGATTTTACTCGCTAGATTCTTTCCTATGGTGGAGAAGAAAACATTAAGTCTGTTTGCTGTCTCAGTTGGTGAGAGTAGGGGGTTCGTCTGTTTTTGATAATTTGATGGTATTGTTCGTGGATATCTTTTTATTTCCTAGAATTGTAGATAGGGTTTTCCAGGTCTTTTTCATATCACCTTTTACGGTCTGGAGTCTGTTCTCATAATACAATTTTTTGGACCTTCTTATCAGGCTAGTAAGGATTGATGAGTAGCGTTTGGATTGTTCTCTGGTTATTAGATCCCTTCTGTATTGTTTTTCATATTGGTGCCTCTTGTTTATGGATTTAAGGATGTTGGGTGTTAGCCAGGGATTGTTAAGTCTCTTAGCTGTGATCTGTTTAGTTTTTTAGGGCAATGTCTGTTATAGAGGTTGTGTTTTTTTTTAAGAAAGTTCTTGATGCATTCATTAGTATCTGAATATGTTTCTAATTCATTAAGCCAGTCAATGTTCGTCATAGCTGATATAAAATTATTAACAGCTGATTCATTATGTAGTCTGAAGGTAACTTTTGCAATTTCTTGGGGCAAAATGCCTAGGTTAGTTATGAGAAAGGTAGGGTAGTGGTCTGTGGTGTTTTCTGTGATTATGCCTGATTTTAGAGGGGATATAGTGTTAGTCCAGATGTGGTCTAGTAACGAGGTACTATTCTCAGAGATTCTTGTAGGTTTTGATATTGTTGGTAGCAATAAGCAGTTGCTCATAGTGTTTGTGAATTCAGTTACCTGTGGGTCCTGGTCATGTAGGAGATATATGTTGAAATCTCCTGTGAGCAGCAAATGATCTTTGTTAAGGCGTGAATCGATTATCAGGTTTCCTAGTTTTTCACTAAAGTGGTGAATGTTTGACTGTGGTAATCTGTAGATGTTTATCACTGTGAGGGGTTTTTGCAGGTCTTTTGATTTAAATGTAGCTATAATATATTCTCCCACTAATCACTTAATAGAGTATCTAGGAATTCTAACACATCATTCATTAAATAGGTGTTGATTGCAGTATCGCTAGGGCCCTTGCAAGGGCCCGACACCTGTTACATGGTGCCTCTAGCTTCTACGAGAGCCTACAGCCTAATGCTGCCCATTTGAAATGAGTGCCCCTAGGCGGGCACTGTTCAGGGTTGCTAGATATGGCAGAATTAAGGACATTTATAAAGTATCTTAGATATGTTTAAAATGACAGCTCATTTCTGACATTCTTAAAAGGGGGATCCTAGCTTGATGAGATACGGATATAACTATGACAAGTCATTAATGACTCACATGTCAGGAAATGAAATATTTAACATTTGATCTTTCGTGGGGAGAGGAGAAAGAGGGAGGAGGGAAGAATTCAGTTAGTCTCACTTACCCCCTTCCCATTTCCTTTAGAGGAGGTGTAACGTTACTAATCATCCCCTCCGCCACTCCACCTTGTAACTTGTCATGATTGTGACCATCTGAGTTCATTACCTTTGTAACTTGCTCAGCTATCAAACTTTGAGGTCCAGTCCCTGGACCCATTATGTACCTCTGTAATCTTTTGACTACCGCCCACAGGATGGGTATGGGGTGCATAATAAAGATATCAAACTAACTAAACACCTAGTAGAATGGTGGAATCATTAATTCGGTGGAAAAAAATTCACCACAAACATGAATGTAATAAATTTTACTAAATAAAGAAAATTTCATATGGCTATTAAATAACACAAGAATCATACATGTGTAGCAAATACATCAATTTATATAATGAAACATATATCATTTAAATTATACAATTATAAAGAATAGTAAGATAAACATAGCTCATCAGAGGCTTTTGTTACTTGTCCACACCTCTTTAAGATGGGCTCCTTGGTACGGTGAAGAGACTTTTGGTCTGAGGAATTGGACCTTTCAGTCTTCTTCCTCCGACCGAACCTAATTACCCCTCACTGCCCCATCCTCCACATCCCTCCTTTCTCAGTCCTCCTCCTTTCCCCATCCCTTCCCTATCCCTTTCCTGATTTCAGCCTTTAGGGTCCTTCCCTCAGGCATTCCAGTTCCTAGGTTGGGGAAAGAGTATCGTTGTCCATTCCATTCCGTTGAGGTCCTTGGTGGTGGTGTAGTTTGCTGTGGAATCTGGGGATGTCCCGATCCCTTCCGGTCTCCCAGGGTGAGGCTTCCTGTGTCTTTCGGGTGACGGGAGTATCTCTGGAGGCTGCCTGCCGGATTCCGGAGGTGGTGGCTGAAGGATATATGCCTTGTACACAGTTCGGAATCATTATTGATGAAACGTAAAGCCTACACAGTAGGCTTCTTCAGTCAAATGCAGAGGCAGCACATGTAGTAGTGAAATGAAGATGATGTAATCAGTCCATCAACCTTGGAGAAATAGTATTGGAGGTTGTAAGTCCCTGAGCCTTGAGCTGAACTCTTCTCTAGGCTAAGTGACTTATGTTCATGTAGGTTTGCCAGGATGGGTCCTGGCTCGGGTCTTCTCCATGTGGTAATCCGGCAAACGCTCCCGAAGGAGTGTCAGAGTTGGTACAAGTGTAGTACCGTTTACAGCCCTATGACGGGGCAGCCTTATGACAAAGGCACGGTGAGCCGTTTTCGTGTCAACTGGAGTACCGTTTACAGCCCTATAATAATTTTTAAAGGGGTGGACCGGTAAGCCAGCGGAAGGCCTCGGTCAGATGACAAAAAGCTCCAACTGACTAAGACCCGCGTCAGGAATCACTTGTCCTGTTTCCTGACAAACCTTACCTAACCTAACCTTTCAACTCCATTTGAGCCATTTCTGGTACTCAGGCCGCAGCCCGAGTGCCAGAACGACTCAGGAGATTCTCAGGTGTGTTGAACACCTGACGTCTGGAAGAGGATGTTCTGGCTACCTCAAATACTATTTCTCCAAGTTTGATGGACTGATTACATCATCTTTATTTCACTACTGCACCTGCTGCCTCTATAGTTGACTGAAGAACTCTACTGTGTAGGCGAAACGTTTCAACAATTAATATACCCAATTGTTGCACATGTGTCTTCATCATGATAAATGTACTTATGTATACCTATGGTGTCCCGTGGCCTGGTAGGGAACACTCTCCCCTCACACAGTGTCCGTGGTTCGATCCCCGGAAAGGGTGAAAACAATCTTCGTGTTTCCTTACACATGTGAATGAATGGTTCAGAGAACCGACGAGTTGGTAAATTAGACACATATGCAACACTTGGGTATCTTTATTGAGGAAACGTTTCGCCACACAGTGGCTTCATCAGTCCATACAAAGGAGAATCGTGAAGAACAGGAGGAGTGTGAGGTTGTCAGGCCCTCAATCTTGAGTCGATGTTGTCAGTCCATCAATCTTTTCAATCTATTTAAGATTGATGGACTGACAACATCGACTCAAGATTGAGGGCCTGACAACCTCACACTCCTCCTGTTCTTCACGATTCTCCTTTGTATGGACTGATGAAGCCACTGTGTGGCGAAACGTTTCCTCAATAAAGATACCCAAGTGTTGCATATGTGTCTAATTTTCCTTACACATGTTGTCCCGTTCACCTAGCAAGTAAGTAGGTACCTGGGTGGAAAAATAAACACATAAGCAGTATGTGATCCTTTATTGACAACGTTTCGCGCCCACAGTGAGCTTAATCAAGTCATAAACAGAACTTTCTGTGACTTGATAAAGCCCACTGTGTGTGCGAAACGTTGTCAATAAAGGATCACATTATACTGCTTATGTGTTTATTTTTCATTTTTCCATTGTGTCGGTATTTTATACCATTTACTTCCATCAGGTACCTGGGTGTTAGTCGACTGGTGTGGGTTGCATCCTGGGGGATAAGATTGAGGACCACAATGGAAATAAGACAGACAGTTCCTCTGTGACACACTGCCTTTCTTGAGTTATCCTGGGTGACTAACCCTCAGGGGTTAAAAATCCGAACAAAATCTTATCTTACCTGTGCCTAAATGAACTTAAAAATACAGCGTCAGCTTTGGTGGCCCTGAACAACCCCAACAACAATTACAAGGTGAATACTCTCTTCCTCAGTATTTATGGAGTATGACTTGTGGGTTTAGCGCTTAGTTGTGAATATTATAATAATAATAATCCGCATTAATGGAGCTGTTTATTTATACTTTCTCAAGTTTCTATCAATCAGCTGTAATTTTGTTTCCTCTGTGATCAACTCAACGTCTCTATAGTGTATTTCATGTTGATGTCATCAGTGATGATAATATATTCATGTGCATGACTTTGTACCTACTTTTCAATTTCCTGAAAGTATACCTACATACTCATTTGTACCTGCTTCTTAGTCTTACTCGTTTGTACTTATTTCTTACTCATTTGTACATAAGTCTTACCTTTACTCATTTGTACATAAATCTTTTACTCATTTGTACCTACTTACTCATTTGTACCTACTTACTCATTTGTACCTACTTCTTACTCATTTATACTTATTTCTTACTCATTTGTACCTATTTCTTACTAATTTGTACCTAATTCTTACTCATTTGTACCTACTTACGCATTTGTACCTACTTACTCAT
Organism: Cherax destructor; assembly: GCA_009830355.1. NCBI lineage: Eukaryota > Metazoa > Arthropoda > Malacostraca > Decapoda > Parastacidae > Cherax > Cherax destructor. The sequence goes on from WNWK01015196.1 coordinate 13,615, forward strand.
TTGTACCTATTTCTTACTCATTTGTACCTATTTCTTACTCATTTGTACCTACTTCTTACTCATTTGTACCTACTTTTTACTCATTTGTACCTATTTCTTACTCATTTGTACCTACTTCTTACTCATTTGTACCTACTTCTTACTCATTTGTACCTACTTACTCATTTGTACCTACTTCTTACTCATTTGTTCCTGCTTCTTACTCATTTGTACCTACTTCTTACTCATTTGTACCTACTTCTTACTCATTTGTACCTACTTCTTACTCATTTGTACCTACTTCTTATTCATTTGTACCCACTTATTCATTTATACCTACTTCTTACTTATTTGTACCTACTTCTTGCTCATTTGTACCTACTTCTTACTCATTTGTACCTACTTCTTACTCATTTGTACCTACTTCTTACTCATTTGTACCTAATGTCATCGGAGTACAAAACTAATTCCAACCACACAATAGAGCGAAAAACTAATGTCAAAGACCTGGGAGTGATCATGTCAGAGGATCTCACCTTCAAGGACCATAACAATGTAGCAATTGCATCTGCTCGAAAAATGACAGGATGGATAATGAGAACCTTCAAAACCAGGGATGCCAAGCCCATGTTGACACTTTACAGATCGCTTGTTCTATCTAGGCTGGAATATTGCTGCACACTAACTGCACCTTTCAAGGCGGGTGAAATTTCTGACCTTGAAAATGTGCAGAGAACCTTCACCGCACGCATAAGTGCGATAAACCACCTCAACTACTGGGAACGCTTGAAGTTCCTAAACCTGTACTCCCTAGAACGCAGGCGGGAGAGATACATTATTATATACACATGGAAAATTCTCGAGCTTAGTACCAAACTTGCACACAAAAATCACTCCCTACGAAAGCAAAAGACTCGGCAGGCGATGTAACATCCCCCCAATGAAGAGCAGGGGTGCCACTAGCACGTTGAGGGACAACACAGTAAGTGTCAGGGGCCCAAGATTGTTCAACTGCCTCCCAGCATACATCAGGGGGATTACCAACAAGCCCCTGGCTGTCTTCAAGCAGGCACTGAACAGGCACCTCAAGTCGGTACCTGATCAGCCGGGCTGTGGTTCGTACATTGGACTGCGTGTGGCCAGCAGTAACAGCCTGGTTGATCAGGCTCTGGTCCAACATGAGGCCTGGTCACGGACCGAGCCGCGGGGGCGTTGACCCCTGGAATTCTCTCCAGGTAGACTCCAGGTAGACTCCTTATTTATACCTACTTCTTACTCATTTGTTCCTACTTCTTATTCATTTGTTCCTGCTTCTTACTCATTTGTTCCTGCTTCTTACTCATTTGTTCCTGCTTCTTACTCATTTGTTCCTGCTTCTTACTCATTTGTTCCTGCTTCTTACTCATTTGTTCCTGCTTCTTACTCATTTGTTCCTGCTTCTTACTCATTTGTTCCTGCTTCTTACTCATTTGTTCCTACTTCTTACTCATTTGTTCCTACTTCTTACTTATTTCTGTCACTGATTTTGGCTTCCTTTACATTTATGTGCACCCTTAGTACTTTTATTTCTTTTCCTTAGCCCTTCCTTTGTCATACAGTACTGAACGACCCACGGGTTTAGTGCTTTCCATGATATAATTTAGTTGTGCCACCTAAGTGTCTAGTTTAGTGTGCACCTGCAGCTCATCCTGTGAACAGCAGTGCAAAAATTAGGATTACAGAGCTGATAATGGGTCTTTGTGAGATCTCACTGGACATTGTTACATTACTAGAAATAAATGTTAGTCTTTTCATAAATTGCAACACAGTATGGAATATTAAAAAAAAATCATATATTATTATCAAAAAAAAACATTAGTCATAATGCATTGTAATCTTCTCTGTAAAAACCATTCATCCATCTAGTCCAGGGATTCTCAACTTTTCCTCCATCATTAACCCCCTCGGCTTGATGGATTTCTCCATTTACCCCCATACAGTGGACCCCCGAGTTTCGTAAACCCTGGAAATCGTACATTTATGTAAGTATAATATTGTAAGTGCTTGTGGAAAAGTATTTTTGGGGGTCTGAAATAGACTAACCTACGTGAAATTTTTCCTTAAGGGAGAAAATTCGTTCGGTAATGGCACTTGAGCAGACTTCAGGAGTGAAGTTTTTACGAAACTCGGGGGTCCACTGTACTTTCATACAAAAAAATTATCGCCATCATAAAGGGACAGAAAAACAAGAAGGTCAGAAAAAAATAAATTATTCAAGTTTTGCACAGAAATATTTACCCCTTGCCATGTAATTTTTTGCCCCCAAGGGGTAAATTTACCCCTGGTTGAGAATCACTGATCTAGTCGATGCAAAATGTAGACATAACCTGCTTTCCATAATAGTAGCATGTATTCCTAAAATTCTAAATAAGCATTTCCTTGTGTAATGGCCATCCAAGCTTTGGAAACTTGTAAGACAGGAGCATTTGCCATTTGAAAATTTGTCCCTAGAATACTCAACACTATTATATAAGTTTATTCAGGTACAGGTACACATTAATACAGTTACATAAATTATCATACATAGCAGCATATGTGTAGATTACCCAGAATAACCCAATAAAGTCAAAGTGACCTATTTCCATTGGGGTCCTTGTAATATCTTACTATTCCAACTTCTTGCAGAGCAAAATGATATGCCACTGGCAGATGCAAGATGAAAACTGTTATTAAGGTAGCTCCCTAAAAGGGACCTTAAAGTGGTTGCCAGAATTTTTCTTTTTTCTTCCTCATCCAACTTTTTGCTTTTATTTCACTCATAACTCGAGACGACCTAATACAATCAGCTTCAAATTTTCAGTGCTTATGAGGGTGTCCTGTAGTTTGAGTGCTAGTGCACTCAGCTCACACACTGAGGTCTGGGGGTCGAACCCCGGTATGTGTGGAAACATTAGGTGTCCCTTAGCTCGATTGCTAGCGCACTCAGCTCACACTCTGAGGTGTGGAGATCGAATCTCCTCCGGTACGGCTGGAAAACATTAGGGACGTGTTTCCATAAGACACCTGCTGTCCATGTTCACCCATCAGTTTAAAATGGGTACCTGAGTGTTAGTCGACTAGTGTGAGTCGTATCCTGGGACAAAACTGACATAATTTGCCCGAAATGCTCAGCATAACAAAGGGCTTTCTATATAGCAGTAGTATGTCATTGATGTCAGCTAGGACTGTATACCTTGTACATGTACTTGTAGTAAATAGATATAATAATAATAATAATAATTTTATTTCATTGCAAGTTTACATCAAGATTTTGTAATTACACTTTTCAATCATGAACTGAAGTGCAAAGAGAGCCACTATCATGCCATGGCATTATGGGCAGACTAAATCTAATGGCTTGTAAACTACTTAATACTAGAGCAATTGATTGAGTTTGTTTTAGTTAAACATTAGCTTATGTTTACAACAGATATAATTATTATTATTATTATTATTATTTACTTAAGACACTTGCTGTCCATGTTCACTTATTAATAATATAGGTACCTGGGTGTTAGTCGACTGATGTGGGTCGCATCCTGGGAATAAAATTTGCCTGAAATGCTCTGCATAACAAGGGTTCGAACCCCACCCTTGGTATGGTTTATGTCATTGATGTCAGCTAGGTCTGTATACCTTGTACATGTACTTGTAGAAGTAAAGATTATTATTATTATTATTATTATTATTATTATTATTATTATTATTATTATTATTATTATAACTAGGGTCATATTCTTGGAACAACTGGTATGTGCCCCATGACCAAAGTTGTTCAATCCATTCCCAGCATCCTGGCATGTCTCCGATAACTTTTAAAACCCTCAGTGGCATAACTTCAAACATTAAGAAAAGCTGCCTCCTAATTCAGCAGTGACAAAGTGAAATTCAAGTGTGTAGTTGCACATTTGTCTATTATGTGTAAAATAGTGAGAAATGTTTATTCCCATTAAATCACATTCTTCTGAACAGCTTGTGTATAATAGCTAATGCATCTTATTGCCAGGATACTATTACCCCAATGGAAATAAGTCACTTTGTCTGAATTTTTTGGGTTATCTTATGTAATTTACACATAAGTACACATAATGGTACTTATATGTACTTATGTGTACTTATGTGTGCTTCTGATTAGGTTTAAATTATTAGTGATGAGGTATTCTGAAAGGATGAGGGTGTTCCGTGGCTCAGTTGACAAAGCATTCACCTCTCACACTTTGAATCCATGGTTCAATTCCCAACATGGGTGGAAACATTGGGCATGTTTCCTTAAACTTGCTGTCCCTGTTCACTTAGCAGTAAGTAGGCACCTGGGTGTTAGTCGACTGGTGTGGGTCACATCCTGGGGAACAAGATTGAAGGATCCACACTGGGCATAAGACAGACAACCATCAATGATGCGCTGGCTTTCTTGGGTTATCCTGGGTGATTAACCCTCTGGGTTAAAAATATGAATAAATCTTATCATATACTCCATAAATTTAATCTGTCCTTCCATCCTCAGTATATACAACGGGACAACATTTACAAGTACGGGAATTAATCCCTACACCACAATAATGTAGAAATTTCTGGCACCTTGGCCACCCAGCTAAATATAGCAGGTCAATGGCAGAATGCCTAGAATGTAGTGTAGCTGACCCTAGCAATACATCCTGCAACCAACCTACCACTTGCCTTAATTGCAAAGAGGTGTATCCTTCATACTCATACCTGTGAATGCCTCTTCTGATTTGTTTTGAAACATCAGTGCTGATAGATAACTGCATTGCAAACTTGTTGTACTCTACACTATTCCAGTCACTTGCATTGAGGTACAGGGGCTGGCATTATGAACTTACCCCACTTCCCTGCCCCACATCTTATGGCTGTGATAAATTTTGACTTAATTTGCAATAAATGATACATGCGAGTTTATAATTTATGTGTAGGATATACAGTATAATGGTCATCAGTTCAACTGATAATATTCTGCTTAATCAGAAAATCCAGTTTAACACTTTCAGTGTAACAAACCCTGAAATTAAAAGTACTGTCAGTGTTACTATTTAAAAAAAGTTGAGACCAAAAATGTCAAAGTTATCTGTAAATTCGGTAAAGAAATCCTAGCTACATTTTCATTAGACCTAATTAAAGACTGTCAGTGTATCGCTATTTAAGTATTGTTTTGAGACAAAAATGCCATTATTATTAAAATCTTATACAATTCACGGTACAAATTAACAAAGATTGGGAGCACTTTAAGCAACCTGAAGTTTATCATTATATGCCTACTTTTGTGCTTCTTAGGTACTTAAACTGTTGACCAAATCACTCCATTTCATTATTATGTTTTCTGGCCTATCATTTGGCATCAAGAAAAAGTTAATAAAACTATGAAAATAACCCTAGAAAACAATTCAGAGTTGCTATTTTAACCCAAATGCAAAGTCAAGTTAGTTGTTTCTCTACTGTATAGGGCAGGATTTTTTCTATACTGCACACAGCTATGCACAGACCCATTCCCTCACGTCTAAGTTAAAATTTACAGTGCACAGCATATTTGAGGAGGCTATGATTAAGACAGATTTACAGAAACATCACTGACTCCAGAAAATGTTAATATGGTTTCACTGATCTTGGATGAATAAAATCTGACAGTATGACAGTTTTCTTAAATTGCTCTTTTTAGAAATAAAGTTAGGTTATGGTTATGGCTTTCATCTGAGAAAATAGTAATACAGCATCAGCTACTTAGATTTGAGCAGGTTATGCTGCTATAATTGTCGTGTACATGTCTTATGATTTTTCTTTGGCTTAGCATTATATGTGATTAGTGTATACTGTTTACAGTACAGTACATATATACGTATTTGCAATTTATTGATAACTGTCTTCATGTACAGGTTAAAAATGCAGAGGCAGACATTGCAAATCAGTAAGTTATTATTTCTTGCTTGTTATTCTTCTTGTTTGTAGCTATATATACATTTTAAAATCAATAGCATTTTAAAATATCAACCAAAAATATAAACAAATCATGCTGAAAAATAAATAGGCTATTACGTACAGTGGAACCCCGAATCTCGGCTGTAATCCATTCCAGAAGGTCAGCATAAATTCGATGCAGTATTTCCCATAAGAATTAATGTACAGTGGTACCCCGGTTTACGATATTTTTTCGTTCCAGAATGCTGCTCAAGTGCCATTACCAAACGAATTTATCCCCATAAGGAATAATGTAAAATAGACTAGTCCTTTTAGACCCCCAAAAATACACTTACAAAAGCATTTAAAAAAATAAACTTACATAAAAGGGCGAGTTTGGAGACCATCGTAAACCGTGGTACCACTGTAAATACAATTAATCCGTTCCAGACACCCAAAAAAAAAAAAAAAATATATTTTGTAAAGTTTAACTATGTATAATTTTACTTACACAAAACAGTGACAATTACATATAAATGAACATTTAAATAATTATTACATACCTGTATTGAAGACTCTTGTTGATGTATGAAAGACAGGGAGGAGGGGAGAGGGAGGAGGAGAGGTTATTGTTTGGAAGGGTAATCCCCCTCCATAATGACTTCAGGTATCAAGTCCCTCTCTGGGGTTACTTCCCTTCTTTGTCTTTTAATGGCACTAGGACCAGCTTGAGTCACTGGACCCCTGTCACACAAAAAAACTGTCCAGAGAGCTCTGTTTCTGGCGCCTCTTTAAGATTTGCCTGAAGTGGGCCTTAAATTCACTAACATCAGCACTAGTTCCAGGCATTTTCTTTATGAGATCCACATGCAACTGCCTTACCTTTTCATAAATGATCGTCTCTGAAACACTATCCCCCACTAACTGTTTTTTGCTGATCCACAACAACAATAACTTCTCCACATCTTCATTTGTTTGTGATCTCTTTTTCATTAACATGTTTACCTCTTTCGCCACATCAGCTTCCTTGATTTGTTCTTTCTTTGCCAGGATGGAAGTGATTGTTGATTTGGATTTCCCATACATCCTGGCAAGTTCCAGCACTCGCACACCACTCTCATATTTTTCAATAACTTCTTTCTTAAATTCCATCGTGTTTCTCACTTTCTTTACTAAAGAAACTTTACTAGGAACTTTCTTTGGGCCCATGGTAGCTTATTTCACAGTCGCACTTAATAAACAAGCACAAAAAAGAAGGGATTTTAAGGAAATCTTTGGATGAATGTGTGGAGTATATGCTCATTCACCGACAGACACAGGGAAACTGACTCACCTACACGTGGCATCCCAGCAGGCTGATGCATCTAATACGGCCGATTTGCAGCGGCACCGGCCGAAATACGGAGCAAAATTTCCGCCCAAAATCCGGCCTAAATACAAATCGGCCGATAAATGCAGCGGCCGATATTCGGGGTTCCACTGTATTTGATTATATTAAATGTTTGCATCGTAAGTTCATAAATTAGTTGACTCACCTTTTTTAAACCAATTACAGTGGTACCTCGAGTTATGATGGTCCCCAAAATCGCCCTTTTATGTAAGTTTATTTTTTTAAATGCTTTTGTAAGTATATTTTTGGGGGTGTAAAAGGACTAGTCTATTTTACATTATTCCTTATGGGGATAAATTCGTTTGGTAATGGCACTTGAACAGCATTCTCGAACGAAAAAATATCGTAACTCGAGGTACCACTGTATAAAATTATTTTTTTAATGAATTATGTTTTAACTTGTATCTTTTTAATCCCTTTTAATACTACCTACAGACTCTTTAAAAGTAATAAACCAAACTATGTACAGTGGTACTCGGTTAACGATGGTCCCCAAACTCGCCCTTTTATGTAAGTTTATTTTTTAAATGCTTTTGTAAGTGTATTTTTGGGGGTCTAAAAGGACTAGTCTATTTTACATTATTCCTTATGGGGATAAATTCGTTTGGTAATGGCACTTGAACAGCATTCTCGAACGAAAAAATATCGTAACTCGAGGTACCACTGTATAAAATTATTTTTTTAATGAATTATGTTTTAACTTGTATCTTTTTAATCCCTTTTAATACTACCTACAGACTCTTTAAAAGTAATAAACCAAACTATGTACAGTGGTACCTCGGTTAACGATGGTCCCCAAACTCGCCCTTTTATGTAAGTTTATTTTTTTAAATGCTTTTGTAAGTGTATTTTTGGGGGTCTAAAAGGACTAGTCTATTTTACATTATTCCTTATGGGGATAAATTCGTTTGGTAATGGCACTTGAACAGCATTCTGGAATGAAAAAATATCGTTAACCGAGGTACCACTGTATTTCTTATACCAAGGCTAAATTTTGCTTGTAATGATGCACATCATGTGGGCTTTCTGATTATTGTATATTTTGTAATGCAGTGATTAGAAATAAGGAATCTCAATCTCATTCTTAATTTTCATGATCAGATATATTTTAATATTATATCCAGGTAAACCTTATTAATACTGTGATTGCTTTAGAGCACTTTGTTAATGTGGTGTTTTTCAATTATATTGATGTTTATTATTTTTGGCATTTGCATTGCTCTTAAGATGGTTTCTGGCAATTTTCAAAAACAAATTATTTATTATTTTTACTTTTACATCTTTTTTTAGGCCTAGTGCTATTGCACACTTAACCCTTTCAGGGTCCGTGCCATAGTTCTACGGCTTTGAGTTGAGGGTCCAAACCGTAGTTCTACTCCATGAGCTCAGCTCACTCAGATAAGCTGTGAGCGGTAAATTTGGGCCTAGATATGAGAGAATACATCTATGTGGTAAGTGTGCACCACATAAAACAAATCCTGCAGCACACAGTGCATAATGAGAGAAAAAAAACTGAGACCTCTGACCTCTCATTAACAAGGTGGTTTTGTCCACAGAACTTCTGCTCACTGGATGTTTTGTGTTTTTCACTCCCTTCTCTGTAAATTCTAGAGACTGTTGTGTGTAAAAATCCCAGGAGATCAGCAGTTTCTGTGATGCTCAAACCACACTGTCTGGCACCAATAATCATCCCACAGTCAAAGTCACTAACATCACATTTCTTCCCCATTCTGAAGTTTTGTCTGAACAACAACTTAACCTCTTGACTATGTCACCATGCTTGTAGGTATTGATGTGCTGTCGCATGATTGGCTTATTAGATATTTACATTAAACAGCAGGTGTACAGGTGTACCTAATAAAGTAGCTACACATTTCACACTTTCTACTGTACATGCTGTGTCTACAGGACACTCAATTCAAACATTAACCCAGGGTTTAAATTTTGTCCAGAGAGCAATATCTATGACCTTCCACATGTATGACTCAACCTACTCATAAACTCCATGCATATAAAAGGCACCAAAATTTAAAACTCACTGCAAATAAAGAAATTGAATGTTATATGAATGCATTTAGAAGCCTGAGTAGATCTATCATCTTCTCTGATAACATGAGTATAGATAGGTACACTTATGGAGCAACTTGCAATGTGAACACACTGACAGATGTAGTAGCCAGGCTTGAGCTTGGTTACAAGTACCTCTGGCAGGTTGGCAGAGACACAGATGATGAACAAACCAAATGCAAAGTATGTGGCCAATCCTATGGTCACTTGAACGCTATGTGCTTTATTGTCCACTTGTTGGGGAATACAGGAGGGCCCTGCTTATACAGCAGGTTATGTTCTGGGCTACTGTTGTAAAGTGAAAATAGATGTAGAGTGAAACAGCAGTTTTTCACTTTCAAATGCATAAAAAGACTGATAACATTTTTACACTATCATATATTAAGTAAGCAATAGAGCTAGGCTTAAAAAATGCATATACAGTGGACCCCCGGCTAACGAAAAAACTTCATCCCAGAAGCCTGCTCAAGTGCCATTACCGAACGAATTTACTTCCTTAAGAAATAATGTCACGTAGGTTAGTCTATTTCAGACCCCCAAAAATACACTGCCACAAGCACTTACAATATTATACTTACATAATTGTACGATTTCCGGGGTGTTCGTTAGCCGGGGGTCCACTGTACAGCACACACATTACATACTTACCCTAAAATATTTTTGTTCTTTGCTAATAGTGAGTGGTGAATATATTTATTGTAGGAAGTTTGAATAAATGAAGAATGGGTATAATTGAAAACCTCCATATTAGCAAAATGCTGTAGAGCAGAAATAGACAGTATAATAACCTATGTGATATGTCAGGATATCTTGTTAATGAGAATAAGATACCAAACATGACAAACAGATTTCCTAAATTTGTAACAAAAAAAGGCACAATACAGTGACTGGAACAATACACAAATAACCCTCACATGGAAGAGAGGAGCTTACGACGACGTTTCGGTCCAACTTGGACCATTTACAAAGTCACACAAACAAAAAGAAGAGAAGCAGGGAGTACTATATATAGAGGCCAGCAGACAGGGGCAGGAACAAGAAAGTGGTGGAGGAGTAGTAGTGGTAGTAGTAGTAGTGGTAGTAGTAGTAGTAGTAGTGGTAGTAGTAGTAGTAGTAATAGTAGTAATAGTAGTGGAGTCAGTCAATTCTAGGAAAGAGGAGCACTGCAAGGGAGCTAGCGGCCCACATAGGGTAAAGACAAGAACACAGAGGGGGGAAAAATAATAATGAAGGACAAATACAAGGCAGAAGGTTTTCTTTCTTTTGCCTTGTACTTGTCCTTCATTATCATTCCCCCCCCTCCTCTGTGTTCTTGTCCCTACCCTATGTGGGCCGCTAGCTCCCTTGCAGTGTTTCTCTTTCCTAGAATTGACTGATTCCACTACTACTACTACTACTGTTACTAGTATTACTCCACCACCACTTTCTTGTTCCTGCCCCTGTCTGCTGGCCTCTATATAGAGTACAGTGGACCCCCGAGTTACGTTCACCTCGGAAATCGTACAATTATGTAAGTGTAATATTGTAAGTGCTTTTGTAAGTGTATTTTTGGGGGACTGAAATGGACTAACCTACTTGACATTATTTCTTAAGGGAGAAAATTCGTTCGGTAATGGCACTTAAGCAGCCTTTTAGAAAGAATTATGCTCGTAACTCGGGGGTCCACTGTACTCCCTCCTTTTCTTTTTGTTAGTGTAACTTTGTAAATGGTCCAAGTTGGACCGAAACATCATCGTAAGCTCCTCTCTTCTATGTGTAGGTTATTTGTGTATTCCTTAATTTGATTTGCAATAGATAAGTCAATTGTAGATCTAAATACAGATGCACTTCTGTTAACCCTTTTGGGGCCTAGTCCCTAGACCTTTTGTGTATCCACATGCTTTTGATAGGGGGTAGATAGGGGGGCAATGTGGCAGATGTTGCAGGTGTATGGAATAGGAGGAAGGTTACTGAAAGCAGTGAAGAGTTTTTATGAGGATAGTGAGGCTCAGGTTAGAGTGTGTAGGAGGGAAGGGGACTATTTCCCAGTAAAAGTGGGCCTTAGACAAGGATGTGTGATGTCACCGTGGTTGTTCAATATATTTATAGATGGGGTTGTAAGAGAAGTGAATGCGAGGGTCTTGGCAAGAGGTGTTGGGCTAAAAGATAAAGAAGCAAATACAAAGTGGGAGTTGTCACAGTTGCTTTTTGCTGATGACACTGTGCTTTTGGGAGATTCTGAAGAGAAGCTGCAGAGGTTGGTGGATGAATTTGGTAGGGTGTGTAAAAGAAGAAAATTGAAAGTGAATATAGGAAAGAGTAAGGTGATGAGGATAACAAAAAAATAGGTGACGAAAGATTGGATATCAGATTGGAGGGAGAGAGTATGGAGGAGGTGAATGTATTCAGATATTTGGGAGTGGACATGTCGGCGGATGGGTCTATGAAGGATGAGGTGAATCATAGAATTGATGAGGGGAAAAGGGTGAGTGGAGCACTTCGGAGTCTGTGGAGACAAAGAACCTTGTCCATGGAAGTAAAGAGGGAATGTATGAGAGTATAGTTATACCAACGCTCTTATATGGGTGTGAAGCATGGGTGATGAATGTTGCAACGAGGAGAAGGCTGGAGGCAGTGGAGATGTCATGTCTGAGGTCAATGTGTGGTGTGAATATAATGCAGAGAATTCGGAGTTTGGAAATTAGGAGGAGGTGCGGGATTACCAAAACGATTGTCCAGAGAGCTGAGGAGGGGTTGTTGAGGTGGTTTGGACATGTAGAGAGAATGGAACGAGACAGAGTGACTTCGAGAGTGTATAAATCTGTAGTGGAGGGAAGGCGGGGTAGGGGTCGGCCTAGGAAAGGTTGGAGGGAGGGGTAAAGGAAGTTTTGTGTGCGAGGGCTTGGACTTCCAGCAAGCATGTGTGAGCGTATTTGATAGGAGTGAATGGAGGCATATGGTTTTAATACTTGACGTGCTGTTGGAGTGTGAGCAAAGTAACATTTATGAAGGATTCAGGAAACCGGCAGGCCGGACTTGAGTTCTGGAGATGGGAAGTACAGTGCCGGCACTCTGAAGGAGGGGTGTTAATGTTGCAGTTTTATAACTGTAGTGTAAAGCACCCTTCTGGCAAGACAGTGATGGAGTGAATGATGATGAAAGTTTTTCTTTTTCGGGCCACCCTGCCTTGGTGGGAATCGGCCGATGTGTTAATAAAAAAAAAAAAAAAAAAACATGCTTTTGCACTACCATCCACAGGATGGATATGAGGTGCACAATAAACTAGCCATTTCAGTGCCAAAGCCTAATCAAATCTCTACATAGACTATTCATAAAATTAGTTACTTTTATAACAGCATATTCATTCAACCTTTGTATTTTCAGAATTCATAATCAACTTCTTGTTAGTGCTGACAGCAGAAGTATCTTCAATAGAAGATGGAGAAGAAATAAAGGATGTAAATATTGATAACACTCTTAATTATCATACAATATTTAGTCATGCAGATAAGAAAGAGGAATCGAGTGCTGTAACTAGTGATGAGCTTTCATCATTAGAAAATACTGAGTGTACTTCACCATTACAAAATGTAAATGGTGATTCACTTCATTCTAAAAAACCTTGCAAAGGTTTTGACTCTTCAGTACCAGATGGAGATGACCAGAGTGAACCACCGTTACTTGGAGAAGATAATGAAAAACAACCCTTTGCTACTAAAATTGGTACTGCATCACAAGACTATTGTCCCAAGTTAGAAGAAGAAGAAGAAGTCACCCACCATTGCCATCATCACTCTTCTCACATCACAGATGCAGTGCAAGATGACCACCCTAAAGTTGAACAAGATGATGTAAATTGCAAGCTTTTGGAAAAAAATATTAAAAATTTATACGAAATACAAAATGAAAAAAATGAAGGGGATGGTCATTTAGAGAAAGAAAGAAGTGAAATTTTGGTAGACGATAATGCAGGAAGAGAATTGGAACAAGAGGAGATGGATCCTGAGCTGGAAAATGTTCCCCTCAGAGAAATCCTTTTGAAACTTAAGGTTAGTTGGTTATGTTTTTCTTTAGCTTTAGGCTTCTATTGTCTTGTCTTTTTTCACTTATGTCCAGTTTCCTTTGGTAAGCTTTCTAGAGGAGATGGAGGTGACTGCTAAGAGACACTTAAAATCCCAAACCACATTGCAGAAGAATAGGGTATTGTAACCTGTAGTACTACAGTACTATTCTAATCAAACCTCAAGGGAGGACATAATGAAAATTAACACTTGATTAACATAAAACTAAGGCTGCATTGCAGTAGGCCTACTGGTCCATAGTAGGAAGTACCTACTGAAATCAAACCTTTCTCACACATAGCCCTCAAGGGAGGTTCCTTGATGCTGGTGAGGGACTCTTGGATCTGTGCTCCAGTTCCCTGAATTGAGCCTGAATGCCTTCCATCCCTCTCCCCTCCACAGGCATTGTATAATCCCTACAGGTTTAGAGCTCCCTAATGATAATAAAAATAATAATTTTTCATTCAAATTTGTCCAGCCTGTTTTTAAAGCTAACCAGCATTCTAGCTTACACAATCAAAGGAAAGCAAGGAAGGGCAGGGCAACCAAAACAAGCAGACAGGTCAGGCATGCATGGAGGCAGACATGGAAGCAGGTGTACATGTTTGCATGCATGGAGAGATTTTCTTAGGATTTTTACCCAGAGGGTTAACCACCTAGGATAACCCAATAAAAGTCAGTACATCATCAAGAGCTGTCTGTCTTATTTCAATTGGGGCCCTTTAATCTTGTCCCCTAGGATGTGACCCACAATGGTAAGCAAACACCCAGGTACCTACTTATTCATGTGTGAACACCCGTGCCAGGAATTGAACCACAGACACTCAGTGTGTGAGCTGAGTGTGCTATCAACTGAGCTACAAGTACCAGGCAGACACTGAGAGAGGCAGGCAGGCAGACAGGGAGGGAAAAACAGGCAGGTAGACAGGGAGGGAAAAACAGTCAGGCAGGGAGGTAGGTGGAAACAGGCAGGCAGGCAGGCAGGCAGAGAGGGGAAAACAGGCAGGCATGGAAGGAGGGGAAAACATGCAGGTAAGGAGGGAGGGGGAAACAGGCAAGCAGGCAGGGAGGGGTAAACAGGCAGGCAGGGAGAGAGGGGAAACAGGCAGGCAGGCAGGGAGAGAGGGGGAAACAGGCAGGCAGGAAGAGAGGGAGGGGAAACAGGCAGGCAGGCAGGGAGGGAGGGGGAAACAGGCAGGGAGTGAGGGAAAACAGGCAGGGAGGCAGGGTGAGAGGGGAAACAGGCAGGCAGGGTGGGAGGGAGAAACAGGCAGGCAAGGTGGGAGGGGAAACAGGCAGGCTGGGAGGGGAACAGGCAGGCATGGAGGCAGACAGGTATTGGTAGAGATTGGTGAAGATATGTAGACTTTATTCAGATTAGTAATCCTGAAGAGTTAATAACCCAGGATAACCTAAGACGTGCATTGTGGTTTGTTTACATTGGACTCCTATTTAGGGACTCACAGAATGTGATGTACTGCAGTCAACAAACTCCTGCCTGAAATGCACATACATGGTAGTGGTTTTCTTTTGTACTTAACAATATTTTATTATATATACACTACATTTTTATACTGCACAAAGAAATGAAATTTGTTTGTTTGTTACAGTATGTAATTACTGCTAGGTAGCAGTTAAAAATAACAAAGAATTCAACCTTTGTACAGGCATAACTCACTAATATGGCAGGTTAGGTTTCAGACAGCCGTCGTAAAGCATTTATCGCCTGAAAGCAAATCACGGCCTTTTTTACACTTGCCGTTGCATACAAAAGCCTAAAAACATGTTTAAACCATCATTTATTAACTGTGGAATAGCACTAGGCCTAAAAAACTATGCAAAAGTAAAAGTAATAAATAAAAAAAAAAATGAAAATTGGTAAAAATGATCTTAAGAGCAAGGTAAGTGCTATAAATATTTAACATGAATATAATTGAAAAGTGCCGTATTAACTAGGTAGGCTTGTACTCTCAGTTATGAGTCGAACACGCTACCACTACTACAAGGTGCCAAACTTAATGTGCTAGGATGTATTGATAACATTATTGCTACAGTCTTGGTGTAACTGAAGTGGTTATGAGATAGACTGGATTTTGTTGTAAAAAGGACACAAAATGTTAACACTTGGACATTTTATTGCAAACGTTTAAGTCTTGGGATCTTGGTCACTCCAAGTGTGAATTGTTTCCAATAAAATGTTCTGGTGTTTGCATTTTGTTTTTTTCCAGCAACCTGTTGGTATCACATACTATATACCATTTTTACAAGGCCTGGTTATGCTGAATAATATTGCTTCATTTACTTTATGTAACATAATATGTCAATCATTTAAGTTCCTATGTTAGTTTTCTGTTGTTATTGGATTTTAAAATATGATGTGGTATATTACTTTTATTTAATGAGTACAGTGGACCCCCGAGTAACGAACACCCCGGAAATCGTACAATTATGTAAGTATAATATTGTAAGTTCTTGTGGAAGTGTATTTTTGGTGGGTCTGAAATAGACTAACCTACGTGACATTATTCCTTAAGGGAGTAAATTCGTTCGGTAATGGCACTTGAGCAGGCTTCTGGAATGAAGTTTTTACGTTACTCGGGGGTCCACTGTAGTTTGTAAATTTGCTGCAGTCTATATTTTTTAAAACACTTCAATACTGCTTTATCTTAAAAATATTAAAATGTTGCATTGGTACAGTATTATATTGCTTAAGTTATGCTAAATGCTTTCTCTGGATTTTGGATTTGATTACAGAAAAACTCTTAAACAGCTCATAAATAAAGTGAAAAACAATAAAATGTTGCATTGCAAATTATGTGGATTTTGTTTTCAGCCAGAAGGCCTGACAGATGATGAAGATGAGCACTTGTCTGACTACTCTCTCACCGAGGCAAATATGGAGGAGGATACTGAGGTAGGTGCTTTACTCACGTCAGTTTACACAAATTTTTTTTGTAATGTACAGTGTTGTATTTACATTTTAGGATGCTTCTTTATAAGTCAGACCAATAATTAGGCACTCTACAGACAAGTAATTTCTAGTTGGGATACAAGAGCTGTGAAAGCTGGAGGTCTCATGAACCTTACTGCCAATCAGAAGTGTGGACTGAAGAAGAAAGTAGCTAAGAGTTTCCTCCACAGTGAAGCACCACCAGCATTATGAGCTCAGTCTCAGTTAAAGGCATTAAGGATGTGTCATAAGGCAAAGCATGCCTGATACACAAGGGATTCAACAGTACTTCTATGCCATGAATACGGTGGTAGTGATTATACAAGGGCTGCACATACTGAGAGCATCTGGCAGTTCCTGGCATCAAACAACAAACCTTGCTTCAGACAGACCCCAGAGAAAGATGCCATTTGATCCAAAGCAAGCGGTATAACTATTAGAAGGGAGGCCATCTCATTTGTAACATCATTTTCTTTGAATCTGATGTAGGGCACAATCTTTCATGAAGAGAGGTCCAAGCCTGGAACACAAAGGAGAGTAAAGAGGAGGGACTACATTTGAGACATTAACAAGAAAGAGGTTCAAAGAAAACTGGGAATCCATAAAAGCAAAAATAGACGTTTGGAAGACTGAAGTAATCTAAGAAATGTTATGTTGTCTTGCCAAACAACATAACATTTCTCAGCTATGACCAAGTGCTCTGGAGTCAGCACTCAGATCCAGCAAAGAGGAAGGTGGAACATGATTTTTTTATACTGTTCACACTCATCGCACAGATCCATTCTCTCACGTCTAGTCCAAAATTTACTGCTCACAATATATTTGAGGGCACTGTACTGAAAACGTAGATCTGTGTGAGTGACACTAGCATTAATAACGTAGATCTACGTAAAAGACAGTGGAAGGGTTAAACTGGGTTAAAATGACCTGGAAGAAAACAGAAAATAGGCATTCAGCCAGATGAAGTTGGATTGCACTAACACAAAGTTGAGCTTACTGAAGGAGGAAGGGAGGAAAGGGTAGTGGGAGGATAGGTATTCACAGGTTCATAACATGTGTATGTTAACCCAAATAAGGACAGACTGTTTAGGTGGTGGTGGAGGTAGGAGGAAGGGTAAAAGTAGAGGATTCTGATAGATGTTTTTATTTTATTTTTCAAGCATTTTTCAACCAAATTAATTTTGTTTTGTATCTTACCATATAGTGCATGTGTGGTAAGCTAATATTTTTGGGGGTAAGCAATAAAGAAATGATGAATTTGCAAAGTCTAAGAATGAATTCCTATGTTTTACAAGATATAATAGATTCACTTTATGCACTGTGGGCCCGGAACACACCTATGACATAAAGTGAGAGAGACCTGTAATGTTTGAATATCGGCAACAATCATTACTAGAGATCAGGATTTTTTTTTTCAAACCAGCCATATCCCACTGAGGCAGGGTGACCTAAAAGAAAAATGAAAATTTCTCTAGGTCAGCATTCATAAGTAATTAATTTATTCCAAAGTGCCAATATCACAAACATAGAACATCATAAGTTGGGGGACTACTATACTGCTTGTTTTAAAAATCTAGAATGATGTGTACTGTGTTTAATTACAGTGGTACCCCAGATTTCGTCAATAATTCATTCCAGAAGGCTGTTCAAGTGCCGTTACCGGACGAATTTGTTCCCATAAGGATGAATGTAAATTAGATTAGTCCGTTTCAGACCCCCAAAAATACACTTACAAAAGCACTTACAAAAATACACTTATATAATTGTTTGAGTTGGGAGCTGTACGAAATCCGGGGTACCACTGTACTTTCTTAATTTATATATTTCTAGGTGGAAGAGGAAGTCCTTATGTCTTCAGGTTCAGCAGAGAAGCAAGAAGAGGTTCCTGATGATAATAACAGTGGCAGCAGCAACAGCAGTAGTGGAGGCAGCAATAGTAACAGCAATAGTGGAGGCAGCAAAAAAGCTGTTTGCTTACAACTAAATGTGACTGAGCCTATCACCAATGTTGAAGTAATAATTTTATCATTTTAATTATTGTTTTAATAAGTTTTAATGGAAATATATATTACTTATATTTGGTATAATCACCAAGTATTAAAATCTATAATTTATGTAGTATCATGGTATTATCACTATTGTCATAATTAGTCTCTTATTGCTACTCAGGTAGAAAATTTATTATTGAAATAAATTTTAGTCTTCTCTTCCCATTAACACTCAGTTTATTTTTCTTTCTTCGTCTTATCTTGCCTTCATCGAATCATTTATCTGTGTACATTTCAGACTCTTTTTTCAGTGCCTTGACATGCTAACTCTCAAACCACAGAATGGGTGGAGATTGAACCTATGGTAAGTGAGTCTGAAAACTCCAAGCCAGTGTGTAAGCCACTCAACCAGCTGGCATAGTGGCTTACACACTGGCTTGGAGCTTTAGGACTTACTTGTCATGGGTTCAGTCCCCACCCATTCTGTCTTTTGTTTGCAAGGATGTTATTATAATTTCGTGAATCTTGCTAACTCTGTTCTCTCACTTTTGATGTTCCACCTTTAATGTAGTTTCACTCACCTCTGATACTCCCACCTTTAATGTAGATTCACACACCTCTGATGCTCCCACCTTTAATTTAGATTCACTCACCTCTGATGCTCCTACTTTTAATGTAATTCATTCATCTCTGATGCTCCCACCTTTAATGTAGATTCAGTCACCTCTGATGCTCCCACTTTTAATGTAGATTCATTCATCTCCGATGCTCCCACCGTTAATATAGTTTCACTCACCTCTGATGCTCCCACCTTTAATGTAGATTCACTCACCTCTGATGCTCCCACCTTTAATGTAGATTCATTCACCTCTGATGCTCCCACCTTTAATTCTGATTCTCTCTTGCTGTCTTACTTGACACTGATTTGCTACATCAATTGTGGCCTCTTCCCTTCATTTTTCCCAAATATCCTTTCCTCATTGCTTCCAACTGAATGATCTACAAGATTTTAGCACTTTCCAAGAGTATTATTATAATAATAAAGTGGAGCATTTTGTACTTTCAGATCATCAATGCCACTACACTAATGAGGTTACTACAGGTTGATCCCAATGTAACAAGTAGATCATCTGCTGGCCCATGTTACCTTATCTACTTTTTCAGTCCCTACTGTCCATTTTCTGTCATGGGGTCAGCATATGTCAATGCTCTTTCTCGTTCAGTGCCAAATATTCCTGTCTATGGGCTGGACAGCATTGAGCACCATAGGTAAGTTAATTATACACTTAAAATTAATATTGACATGTTTTTATACAGTGTTTTTTCTGTTAAATTATTTACTGCCTGAAGATATTACTCACTTTTCTGGTCCACCAGAGACTGCTTTATTTGTTCTAATTTATTGTTAACTATCTCCTAAGTTTATTATATTACAGTGGCTCAGCAGGTAAGTTATAAGGTGAAAATAAAGTTAACTGTTATTTCTTTTGATTTTTCTCTATTTTAAAGCAGTTTTGGCATAGTTCAAAGATCATATAGTAATCATTACAGATTGTTAGGAACCCTGATTAACCCTTAAATTATCCATGATGTATGTATTTTTTTTTTTACCACTTGACTGTTTCTCATCAAGGTAAGTCAACTCTGAAGAAAACACATTAACCTTCATTTATCTAACAAAGGTGTTTTGCCAGAAGTGCTTGAACACAGTTCAAATAACCCTTCTATAATAATACATAATAATAATAATACGTAATAATAATAATGCCTGCACTTTAAAGGAGGGGATTGAGATATTGGCGGTTTGGAGGGATTTTCTGAACTGTCGTATCTTAGTGCCTCTGCAAAGACAGTGAGTGAGGTGAAAGTGTTGAATGATGATGAAAGTATTTTCTTTTGGGGATTTTCTTTCTTTTTGAGTCACCCTGCCTTGGTGGGAGACGGCCGACGTGTTAAAAAAAAAATAATAACTTTATTTCTACGAGTACAGTGGTATCCCGAGTTTCGTACAGCTCTCAACTCGAACAATTATGTAAGTGTATTATTGTAAGTGCTTTTGTAAGTGTATTTTTGGGGGTCTGAAACGGACTAATCTAATTTACATTATTCCTTATGGGAAAAAATTCATTCGGTAACGGCACTCGAACAGCCTTCTGGAACGAATTATGGCTAAAACTAGGGGTACCACTGTACATGTACAATGTATACAGACCTAGCTGACATCAATGACATAGTACTGTGTAGAAAGTCCTTGATTACGCAGAGCATAATCCTCTGCATTATCAACCTCTGAATTAACAAAATGCTGTAAAGCAAAGTGCTGTAAAGCGGGGCCCTCCTTTAATGTCTTTGCTGAATGCCATTTTGTCATGGCTGCCGTCTCTGACTTTGAGAAGGCTTGTGGCACCACCTAGCAATGTATTTTGCCCCCAGTATTTTTTTTTTTTTGAGGGGGGTTGGGAGGGCTAGTTATGCTACTGATATTTTTTTCAGAACTTTTTTCATAGCAGGCCCTTTTTTGTGTTAAAGTCAATAACAGTCTTTCATTCCAACATTTTATTAACGGTACAGTACAGTACTTCAGGTTATACTTATTCACCTAACTTTAAGTTTTCAATTTCTAAAACTAGCTCTATTGCTTTTTCTTGATGCCTAGTCATCTCCTTTCTTTCAATGTCCTTATACGGTTCTCCTATTATAGCTTGACAAGTAATTAAGTTTCTCTATCACCATTTTCATTATCATATGTTGTGGAAACATTACCTCTTTAGGATGAATATCATAAAAAGAAAAAAATAGCAGAAAATTTTGGTGCACCATTCTTAGGGGCTGATAGATGGACCTTGGTCCATCTGAACTTAGCCTTGGTCTTGTCCAAAATTACTGTTGGAATCAGGAATATCCCTCAGCTTAAGCTACTACTGTTTCTGGGCTAATTGTCATTCATATTCAGAAATTGTATTTATGTTTAGGTCTTTCAGTAATCCCCATTTGAAACCCTGTATGTAGAGCCTAATTTCTTTATTATCTTGTTCATTTTTATGATTTTTCATGATCCAACAATCTATAAAATTACAATGGATGTCAGTAAAGCAAACAGATTTAATTGCCACCCATGCTTTATTCTTATGGCTACAAACTCTTGTAGAATCCTGAGGCATGCATCCTCTTTCTGTTTTTCCTCTTCCATACTTATTGCTCTGGGAAAGTCTCTGATTCAAGTTTGCCCTTCTCTTCTGACAATACCGGTCTCAAATTTTGACTTTGGAATTGTGCCTGCTCTTTCTTGATAATTTCAATAAAACTTTGATGCTACAGCTGTATATGCTGAAGATTTCACACCTGATGGAGTATGATATAAATTCGTCTTTCCTAATCCTATGACTGTGATCCAAGGCCAGTTATCACAGTTGGCTTATAACTTCACAACAGACTTGTTGACTCTTCTCACTGCTGTTATCCACATTGTTACCATGATTGCCATATTCTTTTTTATAGTCTCAACTCTCTGAATACATTGCAAGCAATTCATACCTATGATTCCTTGCATTCCATAGTTATTTGCATTCAGTGTTGGCTGTGCATTGCAGATGCTGCAATGCATTCTTCAGTTCAGGACCTTTCTGCCTTTTACAAGTATCTACCATTTACCTGGAGTTTACCTGGAGAGAATTCCAGGGGTCAACGCCCCCGCGGCCCGGTCTGTGACCAGGCCTCATGTTGGACCAGAGCCTGATCTTTGATTACTTTCCAGTTTTCACTTAACTCTTGCAAGATTACTGGTAGCATCATTGATCCTCATTTGTGATGCTTTTTCTTTCATCAAGTCACAATTGAGCTTTTAGCCAAAGTCCTTTCCTCGCTTCCTCTACGTTGACCACACTAGACTCATGCATGGTCATCTCATGGAACATGTCTTGATCGATTATCTTATTCATCAAAGTGCATGCCAGTTTGGTTTCTGATGCCTTCTCCAATATCCTGACTTTGCTTGCTCTGTCCAACCTCCTCTCTGATGCACCTGTATTTGCTGCAGATGCTCTTTGATTTTCTAACTAACACATGATTGCCTCATCAGCTCTAACCATTATTCTTTCAGCTTCTTTCTCTCTTCATCCTCCATCTCTTTTCTCCCTGTCATGCAACTTTGTATGTGACCCTTATTGGTTTAGCACTTTCCATAAATATAATAATCATCCTCCCTGAGATACTTCTGGTTTCCTCTCTTCTTGACTTTTTCAGTGCCCTGGTGAGACTGCTTGCTTCTTTTTTAGCAAACTTAAAGAAAACATGAGAAGTGATTGTTTTACTGACATTAACAAGACACTTTTCTCTTATGTTAAAGACCATTCCTATCATATAAGTTGCTTCTTTGGCTAACTATTCATCCCTCATCTAACTTTTACAAATTTCTCATCTTGTATTGAGCCTTAAAAACATTCCTTATCTGAATCTTATTCCTGGTTTTGTTTCTGTTGGTGCTTGCCTTTCCCAGTACATTGTTAGATGATCTAATTCTCAGGAAACAAGTGACTTAATCTTGCCTTAGTTTTCTTATCACCTCTTCATCTTACCTTGGTTGTCTTAACTCCTCTTCATCTGACCTGTTTTCTGGTTTTCACACCTTTCTTGCTCAAGTATGACTTGATAATTATCCAAGACACACTGAAATGTTATCATTTTCTTCTCCAAATTATTGGTTAACTGTGAATTGTCACACGAGGCTGCTTAACTTTGTCACATTAAGCTATTTAATTATCTTTTTGCATGGTGTTATCTAACAATTTTGTTACTATTATTTAACCCTTTCAGGGTCCAAGGGCATTTTTGGAAGGGGTGCACCAGTGTCCAAGAATTTAAAAAAAAAAAAAAGAATTCTTATTTTTTTCTTATGAAATGGTAGAGAATCTTTTTCTGAAGGTAATAAAACAAAAAGTATGAAATTTGATTGAAAATTGACAAAATTATGCTCTCACAAATTTTGATGCGTCAGCGATATTTACGCATCGGTGATTTTGCCAACTTTGACTCCCATTTTAGGCCAATTACATTATTCCAGTCGACCAAATTCTTTGCTATTTCACTTGTATTACTTCTATTCTATCGATTGAGCACAAGAAATCGCCCAGTCAACTGTTTCAACTACAAAATAAAGTGATTGGAAATTGGTAATTTAGCCAATTTAACTCAAAGTTCAAAATATTCCAATTTCAAAATAGGGTGCAGAATAAACAATGCAGGCATTCCTGGCACTAAACTAACATTTCCTCTGTTTATTAGTTACGTTTTCAGTCTTTACAAATGAATTCCATTTTGATTTTTTATTCACATAATGAATTTTTATTCAAACCAAAAAATGGAAGATTTACTGTTATGCAATATTGTAATAATTGTACAAATAATATCACCACATTTGTGAACGTATATTAGACCCACCAGCTGGCTCGTATTAGACGTGTGAGGTCATTTGTTTACTCTTGAACATTGGCAAAAATTTAACATTTCCGCTACTTTGAGCTCAGTTTCAAGCCATTTCCAATACTAAAACCAATCAAAATCATCTCTATATCTGTAATATATCTTCCATTCTATCAAATGAGATCAAGAAATTGCAAATACAACTATAAAAAGTACACGAAAAAACACTGCAATGTCGCTGTTTTAATTGAAAATTACGGTTTCAGTTTTTTTTCTCTCATTATGCAGTGTGTGCTGCAGGATTTGTTTTATGTGGTGCACACTTACCAAATACAGTGGACCCTCGGTTAACGAATACCCCGGAAATCGTGCAATTATGTAAGTATAATTTTGTAAGTTCTTGTGGAAGTGTATTTTTGGGGGTCTGAAATAGACTAACCTACGTGAAATTTTTCCTTAAGGGAGTAAATTCGTTCGGTAATGGCACTTGAGCAGACTTCAGGAGTGAAGTTTTTACGAAACTCGGGGGTCCACTGTAGATGTATTCTTTCATATCCAGGCCCAAATTTACCGCTCACAGCTTATCTGAGTGAGCTGAGCTCATAACGTAGAACTATGGTTTGGACCCTGAACTCAAAGCCGTAGAACTACGGCACGGACCCTGAAAGGGTTAAGAATTTCATCATAACATTTTTTGTTTTATCTTTTCAGTGTAAATGCCCGTTATGGTGTCATGGGAACTCCAACATTGCTGCTGTTTCATAATGGCAATGGAGTTGGACGATATAATGCCTCTGAATACTCCGTGGCCCAGCTGTTGTCTTTCATAAGGCATTATACAGACCAGGAAATTGTCAACATTAATGTCACTTCATCAGACTTCCGGGTATAGTTCATATATTAGGTAGATGTATTCATGAGTGGGATTGTGTGAATATTTGTGTTTGTGTGAGTATGTATTTGTATGTTTTTTTGTTTTTAATTTACTTGTGTGTGTTTGTGCATGCGTGCTTGCATGCATATGTGTACATAAAATTACCCACCACCCTACCTTGGTGGGAGATGACCAGTATGATAGAAAAACAAAAAGGCATTGTCCTCTTTTAGAGAGGCACCCAAAGTGTGAATGATGGTGATTTTTTTCTTTGGGGCACATTACTTAGGTTGGAAATGGTCAGTATACTTAAAAAAATTATATCTCACCCTAACCTACTCCTCCCTCAGTTCATAAACTTTCACCTCTCTCTCTTACTTGGGAGAAAGGTGTGCTAGTGAGAGTATAGGTAGTACGGGGGTTGAAGAGGGGTGGGATAGTTTTAAAAAATTCAGTATTAGAATGCAGGGCAGAAGTTTGTGGATATAGAAGGGTGGGTGCTGAAGGAAAGAGGAGTGATTGGTGGAATGATAAGGTAGGTGAGTACAGGAGCTGAGTCTCGACCCCTGCAACCACAAAGAGGTGAGTACACACACGATAAAGGTCATGGAGCAGGAAGAGTGACCTAGTAGCGACCAGTGAAGAGGCGGGGCCAGGAGCTGTGAATTGACCAAGTGTGTGATAAAAGAGAAAAAGTTTGCTTATGAGAGGTTTTACAAAGCAGAACCCCTGGGGTTTAGTGCTTCTTTTGATTATAATAATAATACAAAGCAGAAGTGATATAAGAAGGGTGAAGTATATGGAGAGTAAACGAGAGTGATGAGTGAGTGCAAACGGAGAGCAAATGATAGAATGAGTGAAACGCTGTCAACAAATTTTCCTGAGAATAACAAAAAGTTTTGGAGTGAGATAAATAGCTTAAGAAAGCCTAGGGAACAAATGGATTTGACAGTTACAAACAGAATAGGGGAGTTAGTAGATGGGGAGTTGGAGGTATTGGGAAGATGACAGGAATATTTTGAGGAACTGGTAATTAAATGTTGATGAAGAGAGGGAGGCAGTAATTTCATGCATTGGCCAGGGAGGTATAACATCTTTTAGGAATGAAGAAGAGCCAGATGTGAGTGTAGGGGAGGTGTGTGAGGCATTGGGTAGAATGAAAGGAGGTAAAGCAGCTGGAACTAATGGGATTATAACAGAAGTGTTAAAAGCAGTGTTAAAAGTTGGAGTGCTTGGTACTTTTGTTCAATAAATATATGAAAGAGGGAAAGGTACCTAGGGACTGGCAGAAAGCATTCATAGTTCCTTTATATAAAAGTTATAGGGAAATAAGCCTACTGAGTATACCTGGTAGAGTGTATAGTAGAGTTATTATTGAAAGAATTAGAGGTAAGACAGAAAGCAGGATTGCAGATGAACAAGGAGGCTTTAGAATGGGTAGGGGATGAGTAGACAAAGTGTTTACAGTGAAGCATATATGTGAACAATATTTAGATAAAGGTAGGGAAGCTTTCATTGCTTTTATGAATTTCGAAAAGGTTTATGATAGGGATAGGGGAGCAATGTGGCAGATGTTGCAAGTGTATGGAATAGGTGGTAAGTTACTAAATTCTGTAAAGAGTTTTTATGAGGATAGTGAGGGGTGTTAATGTTGCAGTTTTATAACTGTAGTGTAAAGCACCCCTCTGGCAAGACAGTGATGGAGTGAATGATGATGAAAGTTTTTCTTTTTCGGGCCACCCTGCCTTGGTGGGAATCGGCCGATGTGTTAATAAAAAAAAAAAAAGTGAGGCTCAGGTTAGGTTATGTAGGAGAGAGGGAGATTGCTTTCCAGTAAAAGTAGGTCTTATACAGGGATGTGTAATGTCACCATGGTTGTTTAACATATTTATAGATGGGGTTGTAAAAGAAGTAAATGCTAGGATGTTGGGGAGAGGGGTGGGATTAAATTATGTGGATTCAAATACAAAATGGGAGTTGACACAGTTACTTTTTGCTAATGATACTGTGCTTTTGGGAGATTCTGAAAAAAATTGCAAAGGTTAGTGGACGAGTGTTGGAGGGTGTGTAAAGGAAGAAAGTTGAAAGTGAACATAGATAAGAGTAAGGTGATGAGAGTATCAAACAATTTAGAAAGGAAAAATTGGATATCAGATTGGAGGGAGGGAGTATGGAAGAAGTAAATGTGTTCAGATATTTGGGAGTAGACTTGTCAGCAGATGGGTGTGTGAAGGACAAGGTAAACCATAGAATTTATGAAAAAAGGTAGGTAGTGCATTGAGGTATCTGTGGAGACAACACTTTTATGGGTATGAAGTATCAGTTGTGAATGTTGCAGTGAGAAGGAGGCTGGAGGCAGTGGATATGTTGTGTCTAAGGGCAATGTGTAGTGTAAATATTATGCAGAGAATTCATAATATGGAAATTGGGAGGAGGTGTGGAGTTACTAAAAGTATTAGTCAGAGGGCTGAGGAGGGGTTGTTGAGGTGACCTGGTCATTTAGAGAGGATGGAGCAAAATAGGATGACTTGGAGGGTGTTTAAATTTGTAGTGTAGGGGAGGAGGGGTAGGGGTCATCCTAGGAAAGGATGGAGGGATGGGGTAAAAGAGGTTTTGTGTTCAAGGGGCTTGGACATATAGCAGGCATGTGTGAGCTTGTTAGATGGTAGTGAATGGAGACGAATGGTTTCTGGGACTTGACGAGCTGTTGGAGTGTGAGCAGGGTAATATTTTGTGAAGGGATTCAGGGAAACCAGTTAGCCGGACTTGAATCCTAGAGGTGGGAAGTACAATCCTTGCACTTTAAAGGAGGGGTGTGGGATATTTGTAGTTTGGAGTGACATCTAAACTGTCATATCTGAGTGGCTCTGCAAAGACAGTGATTGTGTGTGAATGATGGTGAAAGTGGGTTTTTTTTTTTCATTTTTGGGTCACCCTGCCTTGGTGGGAGATGGCCAGCATGTTTAAAAAAAAAAAAAAAAAATTATCTTTTTCTCCATAGAAAATTAATATTGCAGTTACAATATAATTGTCTAATGCTCTGAATACAATTTTTTTTCAGGCCTCCCTCCCAGCACAGGTAGCAGAAGGACGCCCATATGCCCTTTGGGCAGCATGGACATTTCTTATCAGCTTTGCTTCATGGTTATTCTTGACATCTGAAATATGTGCTAGACTTACTGAGGCAATATTAAACAACTGGCGAGAGGCTGAAGCACAGAATGACCATCAAGACTGATATTACGCTTTAGAATAAGAGAGCAACTTTTCTTTAATTGTTGAGGAAGAGAAAAACAAATGTAATTATTTTAATTATTAATCCAAATTTAGAGAGAAAATTTAACATTTTGGCTCATCCTGGACTATTATCAAGTCACAGTTGTTCATGACAGTCTGAAGTGTCATCTGGAGTTTTCTCCAAATTACAAGTTAATTGCAAATTATTTTTAGCCATGGTATTGTGATTTATTATCTGTTAATAAATTTGTATGTATTAGAGTTTTCAAGTGAGAGTCAAAAGCTCAAGTAGAAAGTTGCCTGTACATAAGTAATAACTTAAATAAATATATTTATTTAGTCAAGGCTTTTTTTTTTTCCACATTGCCCATATCCCACTAAGGTAGAGTAATCCAAATGCTGTATTGCCAGAAGTGCATTTACATCACAATTCTAATAACCTTCTATATTGCAACATCCATCCTTTCACTCTGAGTGTTGTGCAGGCATTACACTTTCCACCTCCAAAACTCTAGTTCAGCTAACTGGTTTTTTCCTGAATCCCTACATAAATGTTACCTTCAGTATCCAGCATGATGCTGTATGTGTAGTGCAGGTTAATGAGACTACTCAAGATTGTAATTTTACAAAATTACAGCCTTAACAATCTTGTTACTGTTTTCAGACAAACTTTTAATACATGATATCTAACAGTCTTTCTCTTTCAACTGTCCATTAGCAAACATTTGCAGAGTGTACATGATACTTTCCAATAACTACAACTGCAACTGCTACCCATCCTCAAAATAGATACCTAAGTCTGGCCTGCAAAGGCGAAGATAAATATTCAAATGCTGTTACCATGTTAACCTTTGAAAGGTTTTAGCTTCCCTCTATGGTGTATTTAGCAGGTAATTACTTAACTGTAGAGAAACTCTTGTCAACTCAACAGTGCCATCCGCACTACCATTTTGGACACCCTCTAAACATTTTCAGTCATGTACAGGTTGCCCTCCCTATGCCTTCCCAACTCATGATGGCAAACCTTTTAAAATGCCTACTCCTTGTCTGAATTGTGCTTGAACTCTTTCAGCCTATTTCCATTCATTGACCATCTCATAACTGGGCTACCCATGATTTCATATGTTTTAATGGCTTTTCAACTTCTGTCTGATACACATACAGTGGACCACCGAGTAACGAACACCCCGGAAATCGTACAATTATGTAAGTATAATATTGTAAGTGCTTGTGGAAGTGTATTTTTGGTGGTCTGAAATAGACTAACCTACGTGACATTATTCCTTAAGGGAGGAAATTTGTTCGGTAATGGCACTTGAGCAGGCTTCTGGAATGAAGTTTTTATGTTACTCGGGGGTCCACTGTAATTCTTATTGGTGCCCCATGGCCTGGTGGCAAAAGCTCTCGCTTCACACGGTGAGGGTTCAGGTTCGATTCCTGGTGAATGGGGTGGAAACATCAGATGCGTTTACTTACATCAGTTGTCTATGTTCACATATCAGTAAAATGGGTACCTGGGTGTTAGTCGACTGATGTGGGTCGCATCCTGGGTCAAAACTGACCTAATTTGCCCGAAATGCTCTGCATAACAAGGGTGCTTTCTATATAGTAGTATGTCATCGATGTCAGCTAGGCCTGTATACCTTGTACGTACATGTGCTTATAGTAAATAAAGATAATATTACAGTGTTATTATTATTATTATTATTATTATCTATCTTGTGTATGTAATAAATTTGAAGGACTCTTCTGAAATTGCTTTCTCAGTTTCCGATTCCATGCAGGCTACTGAATCTATTCTTGCTTCTCAGGTGATAGCGGTCGAAGTTCACACTGGGCCACCTTCCTCTATTCCTGAATCTTCAGTTTCTCCTCCTCCATCTTCAAGATGGGTACCCTTTGTTGTAGTAAAGAGATTCTTGAACTGAAGAATTGGCCTCTTATCCCCCTCCTTTGGCCAAATTTAAATTTCTCCAACCCTCCAGGAAAATAAGGAGATTAGCCAAAGAGCCAAAAATTAATATTGCATGGATAAGGAGGGAGGTCTAGCAGCAATATGAGAATGACATAGCATCGAAAGCCAAATCTGACCCAAAGCTGTTGTACAGCCACATCAGGAGGAAAACAATGGTCAAGGATCAGGTAATCAGGCTGAGGAAGGAAGGAGGGGATATCACAAGAAACAACAAAGAAATATGTGAAGGGCTAAACACAGAGATTTAAGGAAGTATTTTCAGTGGAGACAGATTGGACCACAGTAAACCAGAATGGTAGGGTACACCAACAAGTGCTGGATACACACAACCAAGGAGGAAGTAAAGAGGCTACTAAGTGAACTAGATACCTCAAAGGCAGTGGGACTGGACAACATCTTTCTGTGGGTCCTAAGAGAGGAAGCAGAGGTGCTGTGTGTGCCACTAACAATATTCAACATATCTATCGAAAGAGGGCAACTACCTGAGGTGTGGAAGACAGCAAATGTAGTCCCAATCTTTAAGGAGACAGGCAGGTAGCATTAAACTACAGACCAGTGTCACTGACATGCATAGTATGCAAAGTCATGGAGAAGATTATCTTTAAAAGACTGGTAGAGCACCTAAAAAGGAATGAGCTTATACATGATAACCAGGACAGTTTCAGGGAGGGAAAATCCTGTCACAAACCTACTGGAGTTTTACGACAAGGTGACAGAAGTAAGGCAGGAGAGAGAGAGGGGTGGGTAGACTGCATTTTCTTGAACTGTTTGAAGGCTTTTGACAGTTCTGCACAAGAGATTAGTGCAAAACCTAGAGGGGTAGGCAGGAATAACAGGAAAGGCACTGCAATGGATCAGGGAATGTCAGGAAGGAAACAAGTGATGGTATGAATGACGAAGTGTCAGAGTGGGTGCCTGTGATGTGCGGGACTCCACAAGGGTCAGTCCTAGGGCCAGTGCTATTTCTGGTATATGTGAATGACATAACAGAAGGGACAGATTCAGAGGTGTTCTTGTTTGCAGACAATGTGAAGCTAATGCAGAGAATTCAAGTGGATGAGGATCAAGTAGAACTACAAAGGTATCCAGACAGGCTGCAAGCCTGGTCCAATAACTGGCTCCTGCAGTTTAACCCCACTAAGTGCAAAGTCATGAAGATTGGAAGGTCAAAAGAGACTACAGACAGAGTACAGGGTAGGGGGCCAAAGACTGCAAACCTCGCTCAAGGAAAAGGATCTTGGGGTGAGTATAATACCAGCTATTTTATAGATATGCTCCCTTGCTAGCCATGACGTCACGAAACCCATCACATGTGAACAGTAGGCAGAGGCCTCACAGTCAGTATCCGCTAGGCATAGACTGGACAAGGCAAGGCTCCTGGGCTACTCCTCTTGATTCTTAATTATACATCTCCAAGACATCCAATGTGTGTATTTCTTACTCCAATATATCTCCTCACAAACCCCCCACGACAAATGGTGACAGTGGTGTGGGCGTGATTGTGAAGATTACGCAGATTTAAGGAGATTGTTCTACCAAGCCAGATGGACATTGTGTGTGTGACCACGTGAGTCCACCAGACAACACAACCCACAACCAAGCCATCATCCTCCAGCCTTTTCTAAACAAGTTCCTGGTTAGTTGCTTCATGCCTTATTCGCTTATTTGCTAACCTACAAGGAGTTGATCTGGGTTTTGCAAATTAAGCCAAGCCACTTAAGCCAGTCTATAGGGGAGAGCCTAAGCCACCCATTCTGCTTCATTAGTGCTGTGTGCATAGTTACAAACATTCAAGCCATTCCAGCCTAGCCAGTGTTGAGGGCTTAAGCCAGCTTAACAACCCAGCTGAGAGAGAAATAAGCCAAGCAAGATCATCTTTGAATTTATTGTCTCCATGTGCTGTACCTCTCTGTGCTACCAGTAAAACTCTGGTCAGAGTGATAATCACCATCCCTATGGAACAATTGTGGCTTATTAAGCCACCCAGGCTTAGTATCACATGAATTCTCTGTGTGGAGTACTAGCCAACTCAACTGTAGACACCAGCCCAGTGCGCCTACGCCATCCACACAAAGCCTGGCGCCATTAACCATGTGTGCCATTCTCCTTCCTATATATATCAGGCTAATACTATCCTCTTCCTTCTGTCAACGCTTCCAGTTCTTCACCCCTCAAGGGAGGTTCCTTGATGCTGGTGAGGGGCTCTTGATCTAGGGAATTGAATCTGTACACCAGTTCCCTGAATTGAGCCTGAATACCTTCCATCCCCCCACATGCACTGTAAAATCCTCCAGGTTTAGCACTTCCCCATGATTATAATACGTAATATGTAATAGAGTTCTTCAATCAAGATATTATAGCCAATTTTTATATAGAGATATTTGCGTGTGTTGAGACATTTTCTACATCTACAGTGATTTTCTTTTGTGTTCTTAAAGTTTTGTGTCCCAGTGTAAATTTTTGTTCTTTACTTCTGTTTGTTCCATGTGACTCGTTGATCTGCAAATATTTTCCTAGTGCCGTGTTATCGTCCATTTTTGTATTAATTTTTTTTATATGTTTGTCATCATTTCCCATTCTCTCCAACCTGAAGTAAGTAATATTTTCTCTTGTGTAATCTCAGTCTGAGTCAAAGTTCCGGACAGTGTTGTTTCGTGTACTTAAAGGTGTTCGGGTGGTAGTTCTTGGTAGACAGGCATTGGTCTGGGTTTCCTTGGAAGAAATATGTTATCTTTGATTTGTTTCATTGGTTTTTATTCGCCAGAGGATCTCCCATGCACAATCCTCTCCCACGTTGTGTTCTGACGATAGGTATCAATTGTTCATGTGCAATGAGTTGTGTAATGTCATCTGCTAAGCCAGGTGAGTGTAGTGCAATGTGCTGGGTCAGGGATGTCGTTAGTGTAAAGGATGTATAAGGTAGGAAGGCACAGATTGGGGGACCCCCAGCTTGAAGGAAAAAAGAGTCAGAAGACAGTTTTGAACTTAATTCGCATTGTACGGTCATCAAGGGTTGCATAGAAATTTTTTTGCATTCTGAGGAAGGTCAAAAAGGTTACATATTTATTGAGCCCGAGTGCCGCAGGTCAAAAGCTTTTTCCACTCTTTGCAACCAGGGCTGTTGTACGTCCTTGTGCCTTATTAATTTGAATATAATTCAAAATTATTTAGGGCTGCTTGTGAATCTGTGTTGCGGAAGCCGAATTGGCGGTCTGTCAGGAGGGGTTTGTTTCATGAGTCCTTAGTCTTTTATTTATAAGTCTCTCAAACGTCTTACCTAAGGTTTGAAGGCTAATCGGTCGAGTTCTTTGGGTCATTTTTTGTTCGGTTTGGGAATAAGAGGGCTAGCAGATTTAAAAGGGGGGGAAAATAGCCAGATGCAAGGCACAGTATGGTTATAAGAGCAGAGATAAAGATGGGGAGGTGTGGAGAATGTGGGGGATGGCCAGAGGCTCCTGGGCTGGAGGAAGCTTCAGATTGCTTTGACATTAGGTTGGAGAGAGGAGTTTTAAAATGTAGTGGAAGGGGAGAGGAAAGCTGAATGTTGGGTCAGGGTTTGATGTTCTTTGTGGAGACCCAGTGTTCACAGCTTGTGAGGGTTTGTGCTGGGTCTGGAGGGGTGGTGAAAAATGTTTTCCCATATGTTTTGGAAATGTGTTTGGGTGGGGTCTGTAATGTTTATGTTGTTGTGTGTTATGTGTTGGAAGTGTGTTTTTTTTGGGACACCTGTAACCTTCGGATGAATGTCCAGAATTGTTTGGCCCCGAATGCGGTGTGTTCCCAGCCTGGATAAAATTCCAGGTTGCATGGCCCCTCATCCAAATTTGGGGATAATGTTGTTTCTTAGGAAGGGAGGTCCCTA
Source organism: Cherax destructor (assembly GCA_009830355.1). Classification (NCBI taxonomy): domain Eukaryota; kingdom Metazoa; phylum Arthropoda; class Malacostraca; order Decapoda; family Parastacidae; genus Cherax; species Cherax destructor. The sequence continues at coordinate 47,320 of WNWK01015196.1, forward strand.
CTGACTTGTGGATATCTGTGGTGGTTTGTGGCAAAGCGGTGTCGATAGTATGGAGTAACGTTTTGTCCTTTGAGAAAAGAAAGGGTATTGGTAGTGTATTTTGTTTTAGGAATGGAGTTTTCGGCAGCTTGTGTTTAAATTTTATACGATTTAATTGGGTGTCAAGTTATGGGGTTTGTTGTCGTTATGTATTAGGTTGCGTTGAGGGTGTTTAAAGGGTCCCAGTTTGCCCTAGAAAGGAAGGTATGTGTCTGGAAGGGATGAGAATAGGGTTTGCAGAGATGGAAGAGTAATAGGAGGTCTGAGCCAGAGAGTGGTCCCGGGAAATGTGGTATTTTGGGGGAAGGCTAGCTCTGTTTGTAAATAATGTCGGCTTACTCTGGCCCCAGGACGAAGAATTGTTTGAAGTGTGGGCCCAGGTGGATTAAGTGTTTTGGTAACTACTTGTTTTAGTTGGTTTTGAGGTTTGGAAAGTGCATTCCTTGTACACATTATTTGTCTATTGCATGCAGTATTTTTTTAATTTCTCTGTCATTCACTCCGGAACTGTTTATTTAACCATCTAGTTTTTTAACTGTTGTGCAGCCCTTATTTCTTATTGTGTATTATTTTTCTTGTGTCTTGACTTATTTTCACTACATTTTCCTGTTTTTCAATTTATGTGTTGTTTCATTACTACCCTTCCCCAGTGTGCAAATTAATTTTTCATTCTTTTTGTGTACCTTATTTTTGTGTTAAATATTTATATATGCAGTGTTCTTTCGAACTTTTGCAGACTGTAAAATATTATGGGCCCAAAAAAATTAATTCATTTTTTCAAAGCAAGACCATAGTGCAAGATAATTATCAATAAGTGAGGAGGAACCTTGATGTTTTTTTTGTAAATGTTGAATTTCTATTTTTTTTTTTTTTTTCCCCTCCTCAACAAGTCCCGTCTCCCCCGGGCCCAAAAAAAAAAAAAACTTTTCCCTCATTCAACACTTTCACCCACCATAATCACTGTCTTTTAGAGGGTAGATACGACAGTTTAGAATATCCCCCAAACTTAATATCCCAAACCCCTCCTTTAAATGAGGCATTGTACTTTCCCTTTCCAAAAATCAAGTCCGGTAAATCTATAATAACCCCGGGTTTTCCCGAATCCCTTACTAAATATTACCTCTCATACTCCAACAGCTCATCAGGTCCCAAAAAAACCCCTTGTCTCCATTACCCTATCAACAGCTCCTGTCAAGATATCTTTTTTATGAAATAAGATACCAATTTACTAAACAAATTTCCTAAATTTCTTGTAAAAATAATGAAATGTGATATAAATCCAAATGTACAATTTTCCCCCTTGGGGCCCCGTGCCTAGGC
>WNWK01015197.1:0-48677 GCA_009830355.1 Cherax destructor
GTTAAGTGCGACTGTGAAAAAAGTACCATGGGTCCCAAGAAATTTTCCTAGTGGTACTTTCCCGTATCAGCAGCATGTTCAGTAAACAATGTCCTACTTCAGGCAAATGTAAAAGAGGCACCAGAAACAGAGGGACTGTGGACAGTTACTTTGTGAGACAAGGTTCAGTGACTCTCAAGCTGGTCCTAGTGGATTAAAAGAAAAAGGGCAAGTAACCCCAGATAGGACTTTGATACCTGAAGCCCTTTTTGGGGGGGTTTCCTTCCCAAACACTAACCCCTCCCTCCTCACTCCTCCCTATCTTCCATATGCCATCAACAATCTTCAATAAAAGGTAAGTAAAAATACATGCATTTATTTAATATATCTTTGTAGTATGTAATTCTTTGTGTATGTAGAACTATAATTAATGTTATAATGTTATTTAAATGTATTTTTTTTTAATATTTTTGGGTTTCTGGAACAGATTAATTGTATTTCCATTATTTCTTATTAGGAAATATTGATTCAATTTTGAACATTTCGAGTTAAGAACAACCTTTTGGGAAACGGGATTATGTTAGATTTCCGAGGGTCCACTGTCAGTGGACCCCGAGTTTCTGGGTTCTTACTTCGTAAACATCGTGTTTCGTAAGCTTTTACGATTTCGAAATCGTAAAACCCGCTCGTGTTTCGTAGCGTATAGACCTGTCCGTTCCAGCCCTGCGCGGGACGCGGGACGCCGCCATGAAGCGTTTTTCCAAAAACATTACCTATTTTAAATTTTTTTGGTTTTTGGTGCTTTAGTGATTGTCACTGTGAAATAAGTCACCATGGGTCCAAAAACACTTTGCCTGGGGGCACCCCTGGGGGTTAGCATTCATGCGGGGAGTGTAGCATTCATTGCAGGGAGTGTAGCATTCATGCAGGGAGTGTAGCATTCATGCAGGGAGTGTAGCATTCATGCAGGGAGTGTAGCATTCATGCGGGGAGTGTAGCATTCATGCGGGAAAGTGTAGCATTCATGCAGGGAGTGTAGCATTCATGCAGGGAGTGTAGCATTCATGCGGGAGTGTAGCATTCATGCAGGAGTGTAGCATTTTTTGGGGGAGTGTAGCATTCATGCAGGGAGTGTAGCATTCATGCAGGGAGTGTAGCATCATGCAGGGAGTGTAGCATTCATGCAGGGAGTGTAGCATTCATGCAGGGAGTGTGACATGCAGGGAGTGTAGAAATGCGAGGGTGTAGCATTCATGCAGGGAGTGTAGCACATGCGGGGAGTGTAGCATTCATGCGGGAGTGTAGCATTCATGCAGGGAGTGTAGCATTCATGCAGGGAGTGTAGCATTCATGCAGGGAGTGTAGCATTCATGCAGGGAGTTTGGGAATTCATGCAGGGAGTTTAGCAGGCATGCAGGGAGTTTAGCAGGCATGCGGGGGAGTTTATCAGGCATGCGGGGAGTGTAGCAGACATGCAGGGAGTGTAGCAGGCAGGGAGGAAGTTTAGCGGGCATGCAGGGAGTTTAGAAACATGCAGGGGTAGCACATAAGGGGTAGCAGACATGCAGGGAGTTTAGAAACATGCGGGGTTAGCTCGCATGTGCAGACATGGGGAGTGTAGCAGACATGCAGGGAGTTAGCGGGCATGCAGGGAGTGTAGCAGACATGCAGGGAGTGTAGCAGACATGCGGGGAGTTGGCGGGCCATGCAGGGAGTGTAGCAGCCATGCAGGGAGTGTAGCGGGCATGCAGGGAGTGCAGCCATGCGGGGAGTTTAGCGGGCCATGCGGGGAGTTTAGCAGGCATGCAGGGAGTTTGGGCATGCGGGAGTTGCAGGCATGCAGGGAGTTTAGCAGACATGGGGGAGTGTAGCAGAGCATGCAGGGATTAGAAACATGCAGGGAGTGTAGCACATGCAGGGAGTGTAGCATTCATGCAGGGAGTGTAGCATTCATGCAGGGAGTGTAGCATTCATGCGGGAGTGTAGCACATGCAGGGAGTGTAGCAGGCATACAGGGAGTGGGGATTCCCCTAGGCTGAAGAATTCCCCCCTAACAAGTGTTTAATTGTGATGAAACAGGCCTTTTTTGGAAGAAAATGCCCAAGAGGACCTTCATTACTCATTACTCTATCTTCAGATGCCTGCAACTTTCAATAAAGGTAAGTAAATGTATATATATATATATATTTTTTAATTATTTTATATTAATATTTTTGTGGAACGGATTAACTGTATTTACCTTATTTCTTGTAGGAAATAATGGTTTAATTTGTAAACTTCGTGTTAAGTACTAGCTCCTGGAACGGATTAATTTACGTTTCTCGGGGTCCACTGTACACCAAAATTGAAAGAAATCTGACTGTAAATAATGGGGTTCACTTCTCAGCCTTAGCTGGCCCTTAGCGGTATATTTTCGTATAGTTTTTATTGTTTTATTCTCGTTTTTGCCCTCAATTGATAGAATAGAAGATATATTACAGAAATAGATATGATTTTGAATTTCTTTCAAAACAAAAAAAATTGAAATTGAGCTCAAAGTAGCTGAAATGTTTGATTTTGCCAATGTTCAAGTAAAAAAAATGACATCACTGTCCCAATACCAGTCTGAGTTCCCTTACAATATGCAGTCACAAATTGGTTGACATTATTTGTACAATTATTACCGAACGAATTTACTTCCTTAAGAAATAATGTCACGTAGGTTAGTCTATTTCAACCCCCAAAAATACACTTGCAAAAGCACTTACGAAAATACACTTACATAAATGTTTGAGTTTGGAGATGACCAAAACCGAGGACCACTGTAATGCAGTAGTGTGCATAACAGTAAATCTTCTATTTTTGTGTGGAATAAAAATTCGAAATGGTAAGCAAGAGTATTATTATAAAAAAACCCCTCTATTTTTTTTTTTTTTTTTCCCAAATGGCCTCTCCACGAGGCAGGGTGACCCAAATAAAGAAAATCCCCAAAAGAAAATTCTTTCATCATCATTAACACTTTCACCTCACTCATACATAATCACTGTCTTTGCAGAGGCGCTCAGATCGCAGCTGAGAATGTCCCTCCCAACTGTCGCTATCCCAGACCCCTCCCCTTTTAAACCCCTTTTAGGGCCCAAGGGGTCTCCCAAACCTTCTCAGGGTCCATGAATTTCAAAAAAAAAAAAAATTCTTATGAAATGATAGTTTTTTTTTCTAAATCTAATAGGCTAAAAAATACATTTTTGTAATCAATACTTACCGAGATATGAGGATTGAAGTTGACAAAATGGAACGCAGGGCAACATTGCGGACTGCCTGTCACCCGGTAATAGTTTAATTTTGTTTATACTTTTTTCTTTTATTTTTTAAATTTTATTTTGTCAAGTAACTTTTTGTCCTGTGAGACCAATATAAACCATATTTTGTTTTATATACACTCCTTTATACTACACAATAACAGCTGGCTTACTGGCTGACCAGCTGGCTGGCTGGCTGGCTGGCTGTGACCAGCTGGCTGGTGGGGCTGGATGGGGCCAGCCAACTGGCTGGCTTGTTGGCTGACCAGCTAGCAGGCTGCTGGCTGGCTTGCTGACCAGTTGGGTGGCTGGCTTGGCAGCTGACCAGTGGCTGGGTGGCTGGCTGGCTAGCTAGCTGACCAGTTGGGCTGGCTAGCTGGCTGGCTGGCTAGCTGGTTGGCTTGCTGGCTGACTAGGGAAAATACAATAATAATAATAATAATAATAATAATAATAATATTATTATTATTATTATTGTTGAAGCATGGTGTGTGTCAGCCTTATCAGTAATCTAATTAGTATAACAGTGACACTGATGAGGGGTGAGGGTCCTCTTATCTTATTATCAGCTAAACTAATTAGTTTTGATATTTGATGTGGGTACCCTGCCTTGCCTGCCTGCCTCCCTGCCTCCCTCCCTGCCTGCCTCCCTGTCAGCCAGCCAGCCAGCCAAGGGTGAAGGGTTAGCCTCCTCTTATCACAGTGATGACATTTGACAAATGAGTGTACAATGCCTTCCCTTTATTTGTTTTCACTGTTTTATCTGCCTGTCTGTTTGTCTCTCTTTCTGTCTCTCTCTGTCTCAGAGACAGTCACTATTGAACCAACACTGCCACATCTGAGTCCTGATATATTATTTGTCAGTCTGGATTTTTTTGGATTATCCTAGGAAATTTACACTATGTATTTATCCTAGGTAATTTACACTATGTATTTATCCTAGGTTATTTACACTATGTATTTATCCTAGGTAATTTACACTATGTATTTATCCTAGGTAATTTACACTATGTATTTATCCTAGGTTATTTACACTATGTATTTATCCTAGGTAATTTACACTATGTATTTATCCTAGGTAATTTACACTATGTATTTATCCTAGGTTATTTACACTATGTATTTATCCTAGGTAATTTACACTAGTATTTATCCTAGGTTATTTACACTATGTATTTATCCTCCAGCTAGTATTCCTACACCTTGTATTTATCTGTACATTGTTTTACCAGCAGCCAGACTAGTCTAGTTCCCAGCCCAGCTGACCAGCCAGCCAGCCTGCCTGCCTGCCAGCCAGCCAGCCTTCCCCCACTGTCTTCCCCACCCACCCTCCCACTCCCCACTGCTTCCCCACTCCCCCACTGCCTTCCCCACTCCCCCACTGCCTTCCCCACTCCCCCACTGTCTTCCCCACCCACCCCACTGTCTTCCCCACTCCCCCCACTGCCTTCCCCACTCCCCCACTCCCCCCACTGCCTTCCCTACCACTCACACTGCCAGAGTGAGGTATTCCTTACGGTATGACTTGGTGACAAAGGCACATTGCAGGTGCATAGATTTTTTTCCTACTGCGCACACTTACCACATAGACCTATTCTAACACATGCAGGCTTACCAGCTCTCTCCCCCTTGATTTGAAGGCGCTAGAATTTATGCATACTAGTACGTCAATAACCCCTTCCCATTTCCAGGACTCAAGTCCAACTAAATCAATTAACTGGTTTCCCTGAATCCCTTCACAAAATAATACCCTACTCATTATCCAACAGCTCGTCAGGTCTCAAAAACCATTCGTCTCCATTCACTCCTATCTAACACACTCACACATGCTTGCTGGAAGTCCAAGCCCCTCACCCACAAAACCTCCTTTACCTCTTCCCTCCAACCTTTTCGAGGACGACCCCTACTCCACCTTCCTTCTCCTACAGATTAATACCCTCTCCAAGTCATTCTACTTTGATCCATTCTCTCTAAATGACCAAACCACCTCAACAATCCCTCTTCAGCCCTCTGACAAATACTTTTAGTAACTCCACACCTCCTCCTAATTTCCACATTCTGAATTTTCTGCATAATATTTACACCACACATTGCCCTTAGACAGAACATCTCCACTGCCTCCAGCCGCCTTCTCGCTGCAGCATTTGCAACCCATGCTTCACACACATATAAGAGTGTTGGTACCACTAGACTTTTGTACATTCCCTTCTTTGCCTCCATGGATAACGTTTTTTTGTCTCCACAGATACCTCAACACACCGCTCATCCCTTTTTTCCTTCATCAATTCTATGGTTAACCTCATCCTTCATAAACCCATCTGCTGACAAGTCAACTCCCAAATATATGAAAACATTCACTTCTTCCATAATCCCTCTCTTTAATGTGATATCCAATTATTTCTTTATTTAAATCGTTTGATACCCTCATCACCTTACTCTTATCTATGTTCACTTTCAACTTTCTACCTTTACACACTCTCCCAAACTCGTCCACTAACCTTTACAACTTTTCTTTAGAATCTCCCATAAGCACAGTATCATCAGCAAAAAGTAACTGTGTCAACTCCCATTTTGCATTTAATTCCCCATAATTTAATCCCACTCTTCTCCCCAACACCCTAGCATTTACTTCTTTTACAACCCCTTCTATAAATATATTAAACAACCATGGTGACATTACACATTCCTGTGTAAGACCTACTTTTATCAGGAAGTAATCTCCCTCTCTCCTACATACCCTAACCTGAGCCTCACTATCCTCATAAAAACTCTTTACAGCATTCAGTAACTTACTACCTATTCCATATACTTGCAACATTTGCCACACTGCTCCCTATCCACTCTGTCATGCGTTTTCTAAATCCATAAATGCAATGAAAACTTTCCTACCTTTATCTAAATACTGTTCCCATATATGCTTCAATGTATACACTTGATCTACACATCCCCTACCTACTCTAAAGCCTCCTTGCTCATCTGCAATCCTACTCTTTGTCTTACCTCTAATTCTTTCAATAAAAACCCTGCCATACACTTTACCTGGTATACTCAGTAAACTTATTTCCCTATAATTCTTACAATCTCTTTTATCCCCTCCCTATACATAAAGGAACTATACATGCTCTTTTCCAATCCCTAGGTACCTTCCCCTCTTTCATACATTTTTAAAACAAAAATACCAACCACTCCAACACTATATTCCCCCTGCTTTTAACATTTCTGTCATGATCCTGTCAGTTCCAACTGCTTTACCCCTTTCATTCTACGTAATGCCTCACACACCTTCCCCACACTCACATCCTGCTCTTCTTCACTCCTAAACGATGTTATACCTCCCTGGCTAGTGCATGAAATTACCGCATCCTTTTTTTCATCAACATTTAAAAGTTCCTCAAAATATTCCCACCATCTACCCAATACCACCAGCTCCCCATCTACTAACTCCCCTACTCTGTTTTTAACTGACAAATCCATTTGTTCCCTAGGCTTTCTTAACTTGTTTATCTCACTCCAAAAATTTTTCTTGTTTTGAGTAAAATTTCTTGACAGAGCCTCTTCCACTTTTTCATCTGCTCTCCTTTTGCACTCTCTCACCACTCTCTTCACCTTTCTTTTACTCTCCATATATTCTGCTCTTCTATTAACACTTCTGTTATGTAAAAACCTCTCATAAGCTACCTTTTTCTCTTTTTTTCACACTCTTTACTTCTACATTCCACCACTCACTCCCCTTTCCTCCTGCACCCACCCTCCTACAGCCACAAACTTCTGCTGCACGTTCTAATACTGCATTTTTAAAACTATCCCAACTCTCTTCAACCCCCCCACTACTCATACTTGCACTAGCCCACCTTTCTGCCAATAGCTGCTTATATCTCACCCTAACTTCTTCCTCCCTTAGTTTATACACTTTTACCTCTCTCTTACTTGCTGTTGCCATTTTCTTTTTTCTCATCTACCTTTTACTCTAACTGTAGCTACAACTAAATAATGATCCGATATATCCGTTGCCCTCTTTAAATATGTACATCCTGAAGCCTACCCATCAACCTTTTATCCACCAATACATAATCTAACAAACTACTTTCATTACGTGCTATATCATACCTTGTATACTTATTTATTCTCTTTTTCATAAAATATGTATTACTTATTACCAAACCTCTTTCTATACATAGTTCAATTAACGGTTCCCTATTTACATTTACCCCTGGCACCCCAAATTTACTACTACTCCCTCCACAACATTTTTACCTACTTTAGCATTAAGATTCCGAACCACAAGTACTCTCTCACTTGGTTCAAAACTCTCCACGCACTCACTCAACATTTCCCAAAATCTCTCTCTCTCCTCTACATTTCTCTCTTCTCCATGTGCATAAACACTTACTATAACCCACTTTTCTCATCCAACCTTTATTTTACTCCACATAATCCTTGAATTTATACATTTATATTCCCTCTTTACCTGCCATAACTCATTATTCTAACTCTATTTGAAACCCCATACCTAATCCCATTTATTTCTCAACACTGAAACTCTCCTACCCCCTTCATCTTTGTCTCACTTAAAGCCAGGACATCCAGCTTCTTTTCATTCATAACATCTACAATCATCTCTTTCTTATCATTCGCATGACATCCACTCACATTCAAACATTCCACTTTGACAGTTTTCTTCCTTTTCTTTTTAGTAAATCTATACAGGAAAAGGGGTTACTGGCCCATTGTTCCCGGCATTTTAGTTGACTTTTATTCCACTTCCCCATGGATATGAAAGTAAAAGCAATAAGAACAAGAACTATTAAGATAAAATCAAACTCAGATGAGTGTGTATACATAAACGTGTACATGTATGTGTAGTGTGACCTAAGTGTAATTAGAAGTAGCAAGACGCACCTGAAAATCTTGCATGTTTATGAGACAGAAAAAAGACACCAGCAATACAGCCTTTCGTTTTACACTCACTTGGTAGGACGGTAGTAACTCCCTAGTTGGTTGCTGTCTATCAACCTACTACCTATAACGTACTAATAATAATAATACAGTAGATCGTCAGTTAGCACGGTAGTTACGTTCCTGAAAAACAGTCGTGTTAGATAATTTTGTTTTATATAATTAAAAGAACTTATGGAAAAAATAGGGTTACATTCCTGGGAGTCCCCAAAAATCCAAACAAGTTTTTTTAGACCAACAGATCATGCAAAAATTGAAGGTGAATATGTAATTGTAGTTCATTGTGGTGATATATTACTGCTTAAGACTACAAATGCAATAGAAATAGTATTTCTTACCTTAAATTGTGGGTAATGATGTTTGTGGATGGTTGTGAAGAGAGTGGATATGGATGGTGTGGCCCTACTGGGATGAGGTGGATGGTTGTTGGTTGTCTGCAGAAGTGGATGGTAGAGATTCTGGTACTAAAGTCGATGGTTGTATTGGAGTGTGCATAAATGCTGTAATAGATCTCGGCTCTTTTACCCTGCAGTACATTATACAGCTGACGGTAAGGCATCATCAGCTGGTCTAGACCCAGTTTCAAAGCACTGCTTCTAGATTTGTTATTGTATAATTATACTATTACTATCAATAAAAAATATCTACCTATCATATTTATTCCAGGATAATATTAGGTATAACATAAATAATGTAGAAGCATGATAAAGATGCATAAATTAATAAAAACTGACATAGATATTAAAGGGTGGACGGGGCTGAGAGCGAGAAGTGGAGCAGTGTCTCAGTTGCTCATGGACCATCATGGCGTGAAGATATGTTAGCTCACGGCACTATAAAGTATTGTAAAATAATACTATTACTATCAATAAAGGTTATCTACCTATCATATTTTTTTTTTTATTAACACATCGGTCGATTCCCACCAAGGCAGGGTGGCCCGAAAAAGAAAAACTTTTGTCATCATTCACTCCATCACTGTCTTGCCAGAGGGGTGCTTTACACTACAGTTATAAAACTGCAACATTAACACCCCTCCTTCAGAGTGCAGACACTGTACTTCCCATCTCCAGAACTCAAGTCCGGGCTGCCGGTTTCCCTGAATCCCTTCATAAATGTTACTTTGCTCACACTCCAACAGCACGTCAAGTATTAAAAACCATTTGTCTCCATTCACTCCTATCAAATACGCACACGCATGCTTGCTGGAAAGCCAAGCCCCTTGCACACAAAACCTCTTTTACCCCCTCCCTCCAACCTTTCCTAGGCCGACCCCTACCCCACCTTCCCTCCAGTACAGATTTATACACTCTCGAGGTCATTCTGTTTCATTCCATTCTATCTACATGTCCGAACCACCTCAACAACCCCTCCTCAGCCCTCTGGATAATAGTTTTGGTAATCCCACACCTCCTCTTAATTTGCAAACACTGAATTCTCTGCATTATATTTACACCACACATTGACCTCAGACATGACATCTCCACTGCCTCCAGCCTTCTCCTCGTTGCGACATTCATCACCCATGCTTCACACCCATATAAGAGTGTTGGTATAACTATACTCTCATACATTCCCCTTTTAACTTCCATGGACAAAGTTCTTTGTCTCCACAGACTCTGAAGTGCACCACTCACCCTTTTCCCCTCATCAATTCTATGATTTACCTCATCCTTCATAGACCCATCTGCTGACATGTCCACTCCCAAATATCTAAATACATTCACCTCCTCCATACTCTCTCCCTCCAATCTGATATCCAATCTTTCGTCACCTAATCTTTTTGTTATCCTCATCACCTTACTCTTTCCTATATTCAATTTCCTATATTTCAATTTTCTTCTTTTACATACCTTACCAAATTCATCCACCAACCTCTGCAACTTCTCTTCAGAATCTCCCAAAAGCACAGTGTCATCAGCAAAAAGCAACTGTGACAACTCCCACTTTGTATTTGATTCTTTGTCTTTTAACCCCACACCTCTTGCCAAGACCCTCGCATTCACTTCTCTTACAACCCCATCTATAAATATATTGAACAACCACGGTGACATCACACATCCTTGTCTAAGGCCTACTTTTACCGAGAAATAATCTCCCTCTCTCCTACACACTCTAACCTGAGCCTCACTATCCTCATAAAAGCTCTTTACTGCTTTCAGTAACCTACCTCCTATTCCATACACCTGCAACATCTGCCACATTGCCCCCCTATCCACCCTATCATACGCCTTTTCCAAATCCATAAATGCCAGAAAAACCTCTTTACCCTTATCCAAATACTGTTCACCTATATGCTTTACTGCAAACACTTGGTCTACACACCCCCTACCTTTCCTAAAGCCACCTTGTTCATCTGCTATTCTGCTCTCCGTCTTACTCTTAATTCTTTCAATAATAACTCTACCATACACTTTACCTGGTAGACTCAACAGACTTATTCCCCTATAATTTTTGCACTCTCTTTTGTCCCCTTTGCCTTTATACAAAGGAACAATACACGCTCTCTGCCAGTCCCTAGGTACCTTACCCTCTTCCATACATGTATTAAATAATAGCACCAACCACTCCAAAACTATATCTCCACCTGCTTTTAACATTTTTACCTTTATCCCATCAATCCCAGCTGCATTACCCTCTTTCATTCTACCCACTGCCTCACGAACTTCCCCCACACTCACAACTGGCTCTTCCGCACTCCTACAAGATGTTATTCCTCCTTGCCCTATAAACAAAATCACAGCTTCCCTGTCTTCATCAACATTTAACAACTCCTCAAAATATTCCCTCCATCTTCCCGATACCTCTAACTCTCCATTTATTAACTCTCCTCTCCTATTTTTAACTGTCAAATCCATTTGTTCCCTAGGCTTCCTCAGCTTATTAATCTCACTCCAAAACTTTTTAATATTTTCAACAAAATTTGTTGATAACATCTCACCCATTCTCTCATTTGCTCTCTTTTTACATTGCTTGACCACTCTCTTAACCTCTCTTTTTTTCTTCATATACTCTTCCCTCCTTGCATCACTTCTACTTTGTAAAAACCTCTCATATGCTAACTTTTTCTCCCTTACTACTCATATTTATTCCAGAATAATATTAGGTATAACATAAATATCATAGAAGCATTATAAAGATGCACAAATTAATAAAAACTGATATTATATTCGTAGAGTATTGAACGGTTAGCAGTGCTATGAGGGAGACGGGCTAGCAGTCTCTCTCAGCTCAGTTACTCACGGACCACTATGGCGTGTGGAGGTGTGAGCTCACCGCACTAAAATATTGTAATAATATACTTATTATTACTATCAATAAGTTACCTACCTATCATATTTATTCCAGAATAATATTAGGTATAACATAAATAACGTAGCAGCATGATAAAGACGCCCAAATTAATAAAAATATGACAGAGATAATGAAGGTTGGAGCATCGGCCCATAAACAAAGCCATTGTTTATGGGCAAGTGACCATCACCGCACTCACCAGCCAGGATACTTCCCCACACAAACCAGCCAGGATACTTCCCCACACAAACCAGCCAGGATACTTCCCCACACAAACCAGCCAGGATACTTCCCCACACAAACCAGCCAGGATACTTCCCCACACAAACCAGCCAGGATACTTCCCCAAACAAACCAGCCAGGATACTTCCCCACACAAACCAGCCAGGATACTTCCCACACAAACCAGCCAGGATACTTCCCATACACGATTTTATTTGAGTGGGACTTGCTCATGAGTGAATAGAATTATCGAAGCTTATTGCTTGGGGAGCATTGAAAATTTGGTTGGGCAAATATTCTGTTAGTGGGATGGTTTGTGAAGGACCTGCGGGCTTAATTTTTTTTTTCCCCTCCCGCAAACCGTGTAATATCATTTTTACGTCGTGTTAGATAATAATGTGCCGCAATTCTTCAATCGTGCAATGCCCGTAACGTGCAACATAATCTCGTGCTAAATGACGATCTACTGTAATAATAATAATGATAATATGTACAGTGGTACCTCGACATACGAGCAGCTCCCAACCTGAATAATTATGTAAGTTTACTATTATTTTAAGTGCATTTGTAAGTGTATTTTTGGGGGTCTGGAACAGATTAATCTAATTTACATTATTCCTTATGGAAACAAATTCGTTCGGTATTGGCACTCGAACAGCATTCTGAAATGAATTAAGCACGTAACTCGAGGTACCACTGTATATAATAATTATATACGTAATAATATATGTACAGTGGACCCCGGCAAACGAACACCCGGAAATCGTACAATTACGTAAGTATAATATTGTAAGTGCTTGTGGAAGTGTATTTCTGGGGGTCTGAAATAGACTAACCTACGTGACATTATTTCTTAAGGAAGTAAATTCGTTTGGTAATGACACTTGAGCAGGCTTCTGGAATGAATTTTTTTTGTTAGCCGGGGGTCCACTGTAATATGATATCAATTATTATAAGAATACGTACATACTAATAAATAATAGGTAATTATAATAATATAATAATAATAATAATAATAATAATAATATTATAAGTGAGTTTCAGATCGCCACCACAAGATGGCAGTATCAAAACATCGCCACTCAGGGAGGGAGGGAAATTCTTGTGTTTTATTACGTTTCTTGCAGTTATTTTGTGAAATTTCATCTTTCTAACCATGGGTCTTAAGAAAGCAAGTGCAAAGGACAGTGCTGAGAAGAAAATGAGGATGATTTCCATGGAATTAAAGCAGGAAATCATACATAAACACAAACTAGGTGTAGCATTAAGAGACCCCAGTGGAAATAAGTCACTCTGTCTGACTTTTTTGGGTTATCCTAGGTTCTCTACACATAAGCTGTTATGTATGATAATCTATGTAACTGTATTTGTGTATACCTGAATAAACTTACTAGCATTAAGAGTGCACCATTGTAAGGTGTACCATCCAAAGAGTGTACCATTAAGAGTGTACCATTAGAGTGTAGCAATTAAAGAACAAGGCAGGAAACCTAAATAACTTACCACCACTCATATATAAAAAGCTTCTCATGTGTTGTCACCAATTACTGCAACTTTTTAACAAATCCATTGAATCTTCCACCTTCCATCCATACTCAAGACACAATCTGCATCATATAAGACAGTAGGGCACCTGACCATCCATACTACTAAGACAGCAAGGGTCACCCTGACCATCCATACTCAAGACAGAAGGGTCACCAATCTACCGCGAGTCACTACTCCATACTCAAGACAGAAGGGTCACTCTCTGACCATCCATACACAAGACAGCAAGGGTCACCTGACCATATTCAAACACAAGGGTACCAACATAACACAAGACAGCAAGTCCCTACCACTACAAGACACAAGGTCACCTGACATCCATCTAGCACAGCAAGGGTCACCCTGACATCCATACTCAAGACAGCAAGGGTCACCCTGAATCCATACAAAACATAGCAAGGATTTCACTTACTGCAATATTCAATTGACACAAGGGCACCCTGACCATCAAACAAATCACTGTCACTGTGACAAATACTAAGATCAGCAGTGATCTATTGAACTATAGGCCTTGATATTTTCCCTACTTTTAAACATTCAAAAATTCGAACAGTTACCCTACTTTGTAACTCCACATTACTCAACCTCTGATCAGTTTAGCAATAGAAAGTACTATGATCATAAATATGCTCTTTTTCCACTGAAATATTTTCCCATTCATAGATACAAAGTGAGTGACCATGGACCTTTGCACTAAAACCCCAAATACTATGTCAAACACTCACCTAAACTACAATAGACCAGTTTAATAAAAATACGGTCGAGTCATCACATTATTACTGCTAGCCACAGGAGTCTGTTTTTCATTTCATCAATGACCTACCAAGACTAATTCTTTACCTTTAGGGTCCTAAGTCAGTTCTCACATTGATTTAGGGTCCAAGAATTTAAAAAACAAACTGCTCGTAGACAGTAACTATTGACCAACATGCACATTGAGCCCTGAATAGTCTCTGCCAGTCTGATTTTTGGTATCCTAGGTTTTACACATAAGCCTGTTATTTATAACTATGTACTTATGTGTACCTGATACAACTAGCCAGCTAAGAGCTGCACCAGGGGTACCAAAGAGTGCCTTAGAGCCTTCCCACTGTCTTCCCCACTGCCTTCCCCATCCACCCCACTGTCTTCCCCACCCCCACCTTCTTCCCCACCTCCCCACTCCCCCACTGCCTTCACCACTGTCTTCCCCACCTCCCCACTGTCTTCCCCACTCCCCCCACTGTCTTCCTCACTCCCCATACTGTCTTCCTTACCACATGGCTTGGTGACAAAGGTGCACTGAATTACCACTCCCACAATGCAATGCAGGTACATAGATTTTTTTCCTACTGCGCACACTTACCACATAGACCCATTCTATCATATGCAGGTTTACCAGCTTTCTCCCCCTCGATTTGAAACCGGTAGAATTTAGGAGTACAAGTACGTGACCGACCCTGGTGGCAATGACGTACTACTAGTACGGGACCGACCCTCAAAGGGTTAATAACCCAACAAAAAGCTGCAGTATGATTTTTTGCCAACTCCTGCATTAGACAACACACTCCACTTTTCAATAGCCTTAACTTGCTTAATATACAAAGCATCCACACTTATTATTGTGCCTACTACATAAACAGAAAACTATACTCAAATATAAACCCTCCTCTTAAAGCTCCTCCATGATAACTATAACACCTGGAGAGCATACAAAGGACTTTCATGGTACACATAAGTATGATAAGGCACCTAAATTACTGGGAACAGTTGAAGGCCCTTGATTTGTATTCCCTGGAATGCAGGCGAGAAGTTACATCATATTATAAATTGGAAAATCTTAAGAGGGATTAGTACCAAACTTGCACATGAAAATAACTCCCTGTGAAAGCAAAAGACTCGCCAGGAGATGCAACGTTCCCCCAATGAAAAGCAGGGGCACTATGAGTACAATGAGAGACAACACAATAAGTGTCCTGGGCCCAAGAGTGTTCAACTGCCTCCCAGCATACATAAGGGGGATTACCAATAGACCCTTGGCTTTCTTCAAGGAGGCGCTGGACAGGCACCTAAAGTCAGTACTTTACCAGTTGGGGTGTGGTTTGTACATCAGTTTGCATGCGGCCTGCAGTAACTTCCTGGTTGATCAGACCCTGATCCACCATGAGGCCTGGTCTTAGACCGAGCCATGGTGGTGTTGACCTCTGAAACCTCTCTCCAGGTAAACTCCAGGTCAGCCTGTGGACAAGTTTCTGATCAGGGGTTTGGACCCTGAAAGGGTTAAATGAGGAGCCACCCCTTACTGATATTTCAAGCATACTGTACTGGTAGTGGGTTTGTGTCAACTATCTATAGTTACTGGTTTAATGTCAACCATGCACCATTTAAAACATTTTTAGTATGTTAAAAATAGAACTAGGCATTAAAAACAATGAAAAAGTAAAATGCATAGTATACAGTACACTCATTACTTACCTTAAAATATTTGTAGTCCTAATGTAGGGTGAGAGGTGAGTATTTATTGTAGAACCAGGAAGAAGAAGAAGAGCAAAGAATGGAAGAGGTACAAAAGAAGTTCACTTTAAAGGGGTTAGTGATGCATCTCAGCATCAAGCAATCTCCAAGACTATATACAGTTTCGGCTGCCTCTAGCTTCAGCCGCTTCGAGTTTTGAGCGCTTTTTTTGGCTAAATATTGTTCCGAGTTTTGCACTGTGCCCCATGTTTCAGCCTACATACTAGACTTGTCCGCCTGCCCTCACAGGCGTCGTGAGTCAGTCTGGCTTTGTTTATCCTTGTGTGAACATTACCCTTTGCACTCATCCAAACATTTCACAATATAATTCATTGTGTTTGGTGCTTGTTGATTGAGTGCGACTGGTTCATAATTAACCATGGGCCTGAAGAAACTTCCTATTGCCAGCCCTTTGGTAAAGAAAGTGAGAAACACGATACTAAACATGATACTAAAGCAAGGACAGCATGAAACTAACTCCTCCAATGTTGTTGGAGGTATATAGGGCTACCGCCGCCTCTGCCGCCTCTTACTGCCGTCTTCACCACCACTGAAACAAGAGGAGATACAAAAAGACCTGGAAAACACTCTCACAAATTCTGGGCACCCACAAACTAAAAAAACTAGGGATATTGTCCTAACTAAACCAAACGAAACACCACTACAGCCTATTGATACGGTAAACAAGATAAATGACTTCTCAATCATAGGATCAAATCTTGTTAGTAAAATCCCTGGTACCAATGCTCGAGCAAGTGATTACCTAGAAGGGAACTTCCCATCCTCCTTCTATCTTGCACCTACTGAGCCCACTGAAGTCACCATGATAATCAAGTCACTTAAAAATAAACCAGGGAATCTGTCTCAAGTCCCACCATTATTATACAAGCGAGCAGCCCATGTCCTTTCACATGCTATTTCATTACTTTTTAACAAATCACTAGAAACTAGCCCTTTCCCGACACTACTCAAAACAGCAAGGGTTACACCAATACACAAAGGCGGTGACCCCACAGATGTAAACAACTATAGGCCAATATCAAACTTATCGTTGATATTCAAAATCTTTGAGAAACTTGTGCACAAGAGATTATACTCGTTTATAACAACACAAAGCATACTCAACCCCTGCCAATTTGGCTTCAGGAAAAATAAAAGCACTAACGATGCAATCATAAAAATGATAGACCTGCTTTACACAGCACTGGAAAATAAGGAATATCCATTAAGACTTTTTATTGACCTAAGGAAAGCTTTCAACACAGTAAACAACGGCATCCTACTCCACAAACTTGACCATTATGGTATAAGAGGTCATGCACTTGCATATTTCAAATCCTACCTTACTAATAGGTATCAGTATGTCACCATTAAAGACACAACCTCCTCGACATGACCACTTGATACTGGAGTACCACAGGAAAGTGTCCTTGGTCCCCTGCTCTTCATCTTATACATCAATGATCTTCCCAATGTATCACAACACCTGAAACCAATTCTCTTTGCTGGCGACATAACTTATGTCATATCCCACCCAAATCTTGCCACACTCAACACCATTGTTAATGAGGAATTACTAAAAATATCTACATGGATGACAACCAATAAACTTACACTCAACACTTATAAGACCTTGTATATTAAGTTTGGTAACAGAGCAGGTGATACACAATTAAACATTAAGATTGACAACACTCTTATTGCTAAACATAATGAGGACAAATTCCTGAGCCTACGCCTCGACAGCAACCTGAAATTCAGCACTCATATCCAACACATAACAAAAAAAGTGTTCAAAACTGTTGGGATCCTCTCTTAAGATACGTTACTACGTGCCACAATCAGCCCTACTCACACTATAATATTCACTCATCTATCCCTACCTCACATATGCCATTTGTGCTTGGAAATCAACAGCATTTACCCACCTAAAGCCAATAATAACCCAACAAAAATCCATAGTAAGAATTATCACACAATCCAATGCTTGGCAACACCCCCCTCCCCCACTCTTCAAAGACCTAAACTTACTCACTGTTCAGAAGATCCACACTTACTACTCTGCAATCTACATCTAGAGAACCATAAATTCCAATATTAACCCTTAAACTGTCCAAATGTATATATACGTTTGTACGCGTACTGCTCCGAACGTAGATCAACGTTTTATTTTTCATTCCTTCAAATTTGGCACAATAGGCCTGAGTCGCCTAGACATGAGAGAATGGGTCTGCGCCCTCAGTGTGCACAGTATTAAAAAATCTGGGACCACTTAGTACCTTGTGGGAGCACCAGTTCAATTGAGTGCCAGTTAGAGCAAATAGTGTGGCAAACACCAGGGATTCACTGATGTCATGTCGCATTAACACTCCCGTTATAAGAGGAAAGTAAAAATAGGTTAGATAAATACATGAGTGGCTGTGGGTGGGTGTGAGTTGGACCGGACTAGCTTGTGCTACTAGGTCTGATGCTGTGCTCCTTCCTTCAGAGGATGTGACCTGACTAGGTGGGTCATTGTTCTAAGCTGGGGAGGTGACATGGACCTGCCTTGGATGGGTCAGTAGGCCTTCTGCAGTGTTCCTTCTTTTTTATGTTCTTATGTATTCGGCAGGCTGGCTCTGGCTGTGTCTCTGTCTATATATCTGTCTATATATCTGTCTATATATCTGTCTGTCTATATATCTGTCTATATTTATCTGTTCTATATCTCTGTATCTGTGTATATCACTGTCTATCTATATATATATATCTCTCTCACATGTACACATAAGTACAGTTATTATACATAGTGTAAATTACCTAGGATAACCCAAAAATTCCAGGCAAAGTGCTATATAATGCTTGTAAATATAAGGCATAATAAGCATGACAGGCAAGTAATATGCATTGTCACTTCTGCATCGTGTATAATACCTGTTGGTTTATGAGCCGCACTCTGAGACTGAGACAAGCAGACAGAAAGACACACACAGGCAGACAGAAAGACGATAATCAGAGCTAGACAGACAGACAGACACAGACAGACAGATAGACAGACAGACAGATGGGCAGATAGATAGACAGACAGTGAAAACAAAGTGAGGGTTCCCTGAGCACACTCATTCATCAATGTCATTGGACTGTCAGTGTTATCTGACACTTGTCATAACACCATTCTTCAAGGAGTTTCATATTAGTATACTCCAGGCACACATAGGCAGGCAGACAGAAAGACAGATAAGCAGAGCTAGACAGACAGACAGATAGATATACAGATACAGACAGTGAAAACAAAGCGAGGGTTTCCTGCACACATTCATTCATCAATGTCACTAACTTATACAATACAATACAATTTTATTTCTTTGCTCGTGTACATGGGTTTACATTACAATCATAAATTGAGGTGCAAGGAGAGCCTCTGGCATGCCATGGCATTAGGGGCAGCTTAATATAATGGCTTATAGACTATGAACATAATATTAGAGTAATTGAGTGAGTTTGTATTTGTAGATCATTCAAATTATGATATGATGATAATACATTGTTCATTACAAAATGATGATAAACATTGTAACAAGTGTTTAGTAGGATGGAACATAATAATGAAAATAACATTGAGCATTTTGAGAGTAATTTACAGATGGAACATAACAGATGGAACATAATAATGAAAATAACATTGAGCATTTTGAGAGTAATTTACAATTTGAGTATATTTAGTTTAGGGTGATTAGGTGGTAACATAATAGTAAAAATTGAAATTATTTTATAGGAAAATAACTTTGAGCATTTTTGAAAGCAATTTACAGTATGAGTATTTAGTTTAGGGTGAGTAGGTGGTTTTTGAGAAGAGTCTTAAATTGATTTTCAGATAAGGTTATTTTAGCATTTCCTGGTAATTGTCATAACACCATTCTTCAAGGAGTTTCATATATACTCCAGGATGTCTAAAACATTGCTGGGATCTATAAATACTTCGTATATATTTATAGACAATAGTAAATGACCAAGGAAGGTGAAACTGTTCACCTGTTGGTGTGATTGTGACTATTTGAGTACTATTTCAGTACCTAATATTAGTGTTAGAACAAAAACTGGCTATGAAATCACAAGAACTATTGTAAATTGTAATTATCAGAACATAAAAATTATATAAATTAAAATAAAAACTAGAAAAAAAAGTATATCGGCACTATTTCTGCAAGCGGCAGGACTTGATGTTGCCGTCAGGTGAGCATCCAGCATCAACTTGGCGAGCTTATATCTCGGTAAGTACTAGCCCTAAAAAATTTTTTTTTATCCTATCCTGTTTATAAAAATGCGCTCTTTAAAAAAAAACAATTTTTTTTTTTTCAAAATATTCAGAGCAGTACGCGAGTGAATGTAGATCTACGTGTGGACAGTTTAAGGATTAACCCTGAACTAAAACACTTTCTTGATAGTTGTGACAGGACCCATAGACATAATACCATGTCCGGCTAAATCTATACAAAAATTCAATGTACAGTGGACCCCCGCCTAACAAGCACCCCGGAAATCGTACAATTATGTAAGTATAATATTGTAAGTGCTTGTGGAAGTGTATTTTTGGGGGTCTGAAATAGACTAACCTACGAGACATTATTTCTTAAGGAAGTAAATTCGTTCGGTAATGCAAATCCCATGTTGACACTTTACAAATCGCTTGTTCTATCTAGGCTGGAATATTGCTGCACACTAACTGCACCTTTCAAGGCAGGTGAAATTGCTGACCTTGAAAATGTGCAGAGAACCTTCACGGCACGCATAATTGCGATAAGCCACCTCAATTACTGGGAACGCTTCAAGTTTCTAAACCTGTACTCCCTAGAATGCAGGCGGGAGAGATACATTGTTATATACACGTGGAAAATTCTTGAGGGATTAGTACCAAACTTGCACATGAAAATCACTCCCTACGAAAACAAAAGACTCGGCAGGCGATGTAACATCCCCCAAATGAAAAGCAGGGGGTGCCACTAGCGTTCATCTGTGTTTACATTCTCGTCTTCTCTCCCCCCTCTCTAGTTTACTTGTTGTTTCTATGATTAGATTCAGTGAACAAAGTATCTCAATGGTAATACAGGTTGGCCATCACTAATCTGGCAATCAGTCATCAGGTTCCATCAGTAATCCGGAACTAATGTCGACTAACATAATTTCAAATTTCCAGGGTCACCACACCAACCTGCTGCTACTGTTTGGTGGCGCTACTTGCTGAATAAGTCACTTCAATTTCTTTTTCTCTATTTATTGTTATAACCTGTTCACTTCTCTTTGTGCAAAGCACATACACTGTATATTGTCCATAAAAGATAAAGTGGCTTTGAAGCCACTGTCAGTCACAGCTCACTCAGATAAGCTTTGATTGGTAAATTTGGGCCTACATATGAGAGAATATGTCGTGTCAGTATCATATATACACTTGTGTAGTGTATCTTTCCTTTTATACAGCTGGTCCCTTTGCGTGTGACGTCATGGTACCCGCTGACGTCAGAGGCTCAGCGCATGTGCACAGCCTCTCATAGGCACTCTCCCTCACTAACGTTAGACCTACAGGCGAGACAGACGGGTGGCTGGACTCTCCTTTACTTACTGTAAATATAACGTAACCATCCAACAAGGAGTATCTTTGACCTCCAATATATCTCTCCCAAGACCCACGCGACAAATAGGTCTGTGTGGTAAGTGGGCACTATATAAAAAATCCTGCAGCACGCAGTGCATAATGAGAAAAAAAAAACTGAGACTGTGTTTCTGGTGAAAACCTGACTTTGTGGTGTATTTTTATATGGTTTGTATGGTTATATTCTCGTTTTTTTTGTCTCATTTGATAGAATGGAAAATATATTACAGAAATAGATATAATTTTGATTGGTTTAATACCAGAAAGTACCTTAAAATTGATCTCAAAGTAGTGGAAATGTTTGATTTTTGCCGATGTTCAAGAGTAAACAAATAACGTCACCATCAAATATGTGTCCAACTGGCCGGTCTAATATGCAGTCACAAATAGGTTGACATTTGGTCAATGAGACATTCGGATGTGTGCTGATGATCCTTTATTCAAATACAAGATAACAAATGCTCTTAGCTGCAAAGAAACGGAATACAAAAATTAGGATGCACAACATGACACTATAAGTACACATTGTACCTACTAGTCCTAACGTATAATTAACTGTTCACGGTATGAAAGGAAATCTATATTGGGTGTATAGTGCCCTTCCCTACATAACACGTAATTACTAACTTACATATTAACAAGGTAACACATGTGGCGTTGGCCTCACAGCTCTCTTTCTTTATACTCAACTCGCCATATTTGACTCAATCTATGTCACTTCATCTACATCCCACATCTCCCCTAGTTTGCAGCTGGAAACTCATCATTCTGTCACATAATCCCATAGGTACACTGGTGGACATCAGTCACGGCGTGGTCTTTGAAGTGGTGACCCAGGAGTGTGTTGTGTGAAGGTGGGACTGGCTTCTGTGTCTGTGGGAATGCATGGGCTATGTACTCCATGGGTAGGTTCGATGTTGTCGCTGTATTGTGCAACTGGAAAGGTGTGGTGGCTGAGTCTTCATTGGGAGCCTTGGTAGGCTTTCTGTCCTGTAACTCATTTCAGTCTGGTGTAGTTGTGATGTCGGAAGTCTGAGGGTAAGTAGATGGTGATGACGAGAGCTGGTTAGCATTGGCCAGCCCACTTTGATCAAGTATTGTTCATACGGTTTTGTTTCCACTATTACACCAGTCCTGACCCACCTCATGCTGTGATTCCTGGTTTGGTTTTGCAACACCACCATATTATCAGGCACTAAGGGGTGAAGCTGCCGAGTGTGGTGCTGTAGATCATCAACTTGTTTGGAGAATCTCAGTTGGAGGGCCTCTAAAGAAACAGTAGTCTCAAGGAACAGTGGTCTCAAGGAACAGTGGTCTCAAGGAACAGTGATCTCAAGGAACAGTGGTCTCAAGAAACAGTGGTCTCAAGGAACAGTGGTCTCAAGGAACAGTGGTCTCAAGGAACAGTGGTCTCAAGGAACAGTGGTCTCAAGGAATGGTGGGTGTTGAGGGAGAGTGGTGGTGGTGATTCGTGTTGTGGGAGGTGCTGTGGCTGGAGCTTCGTGTTGTGGGAGGCGCTGTGGCTGGAGCTTCGTGTTGTGGGAGGCGCTGTGGCTGGAGCTTCGTGTTGTGGGAGGTGCTGTGGCTGGAGCTTCGTGTTGTGGAGCGCTGTGGCTGGAGCTTCGTGTTGTGGGAGGTGCTGTGTGGAGCTTCGTGTTGTGGGAGGCGCTGGCTGGAGCTTCGTGTTGTGGGAGGAGTGCTGTGGCTGGAACTTCGTGTTGTGGGAGGTGCGCTGTGGAGCTTCGTGTTGTGGGAGGCGCTGTGGCTGGAGCTTCGTGTTGTGGGAGGCGCTGTGGCTGGGCTTCGTGTTGTGGGAGTGCTGTGGCTGGGCTTCGTGTTGTGGGAGGTGCTGTGGCTGGGCTTTGTGTTGTGGGAGGTGCTGTGGCTGGAGCTTCGTGTTGTGGGAGGTGCTGTGGCTGGAGCTTCGTGTTGTGGGAGGTGCTGTGGCTGGAGCTTCGTGTTGTGGGAGGTGCTGTGGCTGGAGCTTTGTGTTGTGGGAGGTGCTGTGGCTGGAGCTTTTATTGTTGTGGGAGGTGCTGTGGCTGGAGCTTCGTGTTGTGGGAGGTGCTGTGGCTGGAGCTTCGTGTTGTGGGAGTGCTGTGGCTGGAGCTTTGTGTTGTGGGAGGTGCTGTGGCTGGAGCTGAGCATTGACGTGAGATAGGATGATAGCTCTTACCTTGTAAATGAAATGTATAATTGTGGACATTGGTAATGTTATGTTCTACCTGGCGTGGGCTGCGTCTCTTACACATTACGCTGAAAATTTAAGATTCTTAAAACTGATGTGACTAGTTGTCGCACCCAGGTAAATGTATCGTAAATATTTTTCAGTTGACAAAACGGTTAAATAAAGACTGAACGACTTCACTGAATGTAAAATTACTATTTTATTTTCCCGTGAGAATGAAGTGAAATTGTTACATCACTGCAAGCAACCAGCAGTATTTCTGCTGTAAACCTGTCCACAGTTGACTGTGAAGCAGCCGTTGACAGCATCCCCATACATCTTATACTCAGGCAACTCTATAGTCTGAAAAGCTTCAGCATATATTCAAAATCCAATTCCAAAATTCTTCCAGTATTGGTTCTCTACTCAGAGAAATTCACACAGATGACAACAAAGAAATTAGCGAGCATTATGAATCAGTGTTTAGCAATTCAGTCGACACTATGAGACTTCGATAAAATATTTCTTCATTAACTCTACCCCACTATAAAATTATATATTTGACCTTAGCACAAATCCTTCAGGTGTTGAAGAAATTGATAACACGCCCGTGCAAGCAACACCTGGGCTTGATTCTTGGAAGTCTTTATGTACTCATAAAGAAATATAAAGTATCATTAGCATGAGCACTCATCGTTGTTTGCAGCATAGATTCAGGGGAATTCCTGAGGTGTTAAAACGTGCAGACAGCCCTTCAAGGAAGGCAGTAGAGCTGTGGCAAGAAAGTTAAGGCAGTAGAGCTGTGGCAAGAAAGTTACTGACCAGTTACACTAACATCACACACAAGTCTTTGAAGGGTGTCAAGACGTCAAGTTTATAAACAGAACACAAAAAGGGTAGTGAAGAAAGCGAGTATCAGCAAAGTATAGGTTCAGTAGTCCTAGGCAGGGTGCTATCACATGTACTCTTATCTCACCCGACACTGCTAAAGCAACACTAGTCTCACCTCTATCTCATTCTTTATGGACGATACCAAAATAAGAATGAGAGTCCTGCTTCTTCAGAATGTACGTAAAATGTAAACAAAGCTCTCGACTGTCTTCCAGTGGGTAAATGAAAATGACCTGGTGACAAATTTCAGTTGCTCAAAAGCAGAACGGAATACAGAACACAGATAAAACATATTATAGAACATGAGTAACTGTGTTAGAGAGGACACAATAAACAAACGCAACAAAAGGCCAGAAGATTGACGTAGTGGATAATGAGAACTTTCAAAGCAGATACGACCAAGGAACCAAATGAGGTGCACTCTTTGGTATGTTTTTACCTGCCTACAGAATCTGTAGTGTTGAATATTTAGAGGAGAATGCAACATTCTTAAAGACATCGTCCACACGTTAAAATTTCTTGCATTTAAACTACTGGGAATGCCTCGCAGTACTTAGAACATATTCTCTAGAGCGGAGAAAGAGAGAGATATCTCGTAGTATACACATGAAGCGAGTCCCATATCTATATACTTCCATAGCTTTTTGTAGTCAGATATTTATGATGAAATGTAAAATTAATCCGTGAAAAACGAGGGGTTGACGTAGGCACAATAAGATAACAGTGTATATATGAGAGGAAGTAGCCAGAATAAATCAAGTGAAAAGCAGATTCACCAATGACAAGAACACTGCGTCAGTACTCGTGGTCGACGACTCTTCAACCAGCAGTGATAAAAAAGTCGTAAGAGAGTAGGCATGCTAGATCAACCAGATTGTAGCTGTGTGGTATGCAGAGCAGCACATCCCCAGGCCTGGTTGACACTGGCCGCCAGTCACCTGTGTGTCATGGACGCAACACCAGAGCAAGGAGAATGGGACGAGACGAGTAATTTATATGTATACAAGACAAGAAACATGAATACCCGAGTGAGGACGTGGATGAAACATGAATAAAAGTGAATGTATGAGGGCGGGTGGGTGGGTGTTTGGGTGGGCGAGTGTCGGCAGCAGCAGCAGCAGGCGTAGGAGAAGGGCTGAAGGGAGCAGTGAGCAGGTAGCCTCGGTAGGGGACGGACGCTCACATTGCCACAGACGTGCACACAGACACGTTGCTTGCACCCGCGCCGCCCGCCCGCCGCCCGCCTCCCGTGGCAGCCCCGCGCGTGCTCCACGCATATTAACGCTACATGTAAATACTGCGTGCATAACCTTCCTCTTCGTCTATCAGTTATCACCTGTTCTTGTCCCTTGTACGTCGAGGTTTGTCTGCACTAGCAAGTTAGTGGCATGAGTACCACTCAGGGCATGAGAGTTAATACCAAGGGTATCCATTAATCAGGAGTGGACAGGAAACTCGTTGCTTCAGTGTGATCAGTGATGGCGCTAGTGTCTAGTGAGTCTATCAATGCCAGAAAATTCCAGTCACCAGCTATTACTAGTGTTGATGGAACTAGATCGTAGAGCAGTGCCAGCTTAACCAGACTAATCATTTCTTGGAGCTGTAAGCCTCTTATCGAGTCTCTATCTGTCCTCTTTCAGGTGATTACCTTTACCAGACGTTTGCTGTGTGGTGTTCAGAGGTAACTCTGCTGTGATGAGGCTCAGTATTCTCTACCTGATGTGCTGATTCAATGATGTTTGTTAATTGTAAAGTTAAACAGTATGTTCTAGTTATCAGTATAGTGATGTTCTGGTGTGGCATTTCTTCATTAACACTCATTAATGACCCGAAAAAAGAAAAATTGTGTGAAAAAGTGAGGAAAAAGTGAACTAGTTTATAATTTAGGGATGAGATAAAAGCATTTTCGAGTTTGTTAAAGTTTTAATAAAAGGAAGAGGAAATTAAGTGAACAAGATTGAACAGTTATTAATTGGAGTTTTATAATGGGAGAATTGATTACGATGGTAAATATGTGTGTGTGTGTGGTGTAAGATCATCCTGTGGTGGTAAGGAGTTTCTGCTGTCACCCCCGTCACTAATTACCACCCTTCCAACTTCACTCCCTCTCCTCACTTGAAAACTTTTTCTTCTGATTTCTTCAAGTCTGTGTTTGGTATACTGGCCAGTTTTTGGGGGTTTGTGCGCGCGCGCGGTGCAGAACTTCGTGATTACATCGACCGGTTGTGTAATTTGTGTGTGTGTGTGTCTTTTGTAATGTCTAAAATTGTGTGCCACCTCCTGGGTATGGATGTGGTAACGGTGTTTGCATGGGTCGAGACTCAGCTCTGGTCGCTGCTTCAAGATTACTTTGATTAGCATCTCTACTTGGCCTCTTGGCATTCTACTTTTATTAACCAATGGTTATAACTGACCATAATTTTTAAGGGGTGGACCGGTAAGCCAGCGGAAGGCCTCCGGTCAGATGACCAAGCTCCAACGGCGCTGCTGCGAACCATCCTGAGACTAAAAAATACATCTTTACATCCCTATGGCTCATCTGTCTTTCAACGTCCACCTGTTCCCTACCCCTTGATCCTCTTAATTTCAGACCGCCTGTTTCACTCTGCCTTACCAATTCCTCTTAGGATTTGGTATATCTAAAAAATGTCTTACCTAGTGCTCCATCAAGGTAATCAGTTTCTCTTCTGTCAGCCTCTCGTAGTTTCGGCACCAACCTGTTTGCAAACGTTTTGATCTTCTGCACTCGCTTGAACAGGTGTGGACTCCATGTTGGGGCCTCATACTCGGTGATTGGCCTAACATATACCATTTATAATGTTCTGAAGTATTCATTGTTAAAGTTTCTAGTGCTTTTATAGGTTTATTAATCGTGCACATGCCGCTGATATCATACGGTTTGTGTGAACTGGGCCGATACTTAATGTTAAATATTCCCAGGTCCTCTTCATTCAGTGATATTCTCCAGCAAGTGCAGCAGAGGCAGTGCTGGACTCATAGCATCACTGTAACATCTTGAGATGCATCAACGTATTCATAGT
Source organism: Cherax destructor (assembly GCA_009830355.1). Classification (NCBI taxonomy): domain Eukaryota; kingdom Metazoa; phylum Arthropoda; class Malacostraca; order Decapoda; family Parastacidae; genus Cherax; species Cherax destructor. The sequence continues at coordinate 27,496 of WNWK01015197.1, forward strand.
CTGTTCACGTTTACACGTAAAGTTTTGGATTGTTTTCTGTGTAAATTTACATCTGCGCTCACCGATGTCTCAGTCTGGTAAAATGTTTGTTTCCCTGATGGGTTCTTGAGGCCGTACTTCACCCTCTGCTCTCCACGCTACTTGTCAGCCGGGTTACCATCCCTAGAAAATACCGGGCCGGGACAGCACCTACTACTAACCACTCTGCTAGTTGTCACATTCCTGGCCCTCCTTAGGGAAGCGCTCTACTAGTGTCCTCTGTACCTGGCGCATTGATTGCATCTGCTGTTGTGTCCTCGGGGTTTTTACCTTTAGAGTTGCTTTCAAAGTGTTATTCATTGGCACTTGTAAGCTTAAGTGGTCAACAGTGGAGTGAACACATGTGATCTGAGCCCCTGTGCCACTGTGGGAACGAGGCTTAAAGCTTTAAAAAATATGATCTGGCTATATAAAGAATTTGTTAAAACATTTTAGCTGCAGCTTAACAAAAAAAAAACACGAACGTCTACATTTTTCGTGTAATTACAAAAATGTCGCCAGCTTTTTTCGTGTCTACATCATCTAGGTGAAGACAGCGCGAATAATATTTGTTACTTGCTTGCGTAACCTCGTCTATTGTAATGAATATTGAATTGATAGATGGTAAGTGTTGTACAAGTAGGCGCTATTTTAGCCAAGTATGTAAACCGGAGAGAGAGACGGGAGCCGAGACCGAGAGGAGAGAGACCGAGACCGAGACCGACCGACCGTGTTAGCATGAGCATGTTTTCAGAGGTAGTGGAAGGCAGTAGTAGCAGCTCAGCTCTCCATCAACACAAATGGCCCATTAGGCTTGCTACGGCCCCTGAACCTAGCAGGCACCTATTTTTTATCTCCATATATATATATATATATATATATATATATATATATATATATATAATATATATATATATATATATATAATATATATATATATATATATATAATATATATATATATATATAATATATATATATATATATATATATATATATATATATATATATATATATATATATATATATATATATATTATAATGTCGTGCCGAATAGGTAAAACTTCATATTTTGGCTTAAATAGCAACGCTCTTCTTGTCGAATAAGGCAAAGCGAAAATTTGTGTATGCAATAATTTCGCAAAAATCATTCTGAACCTAACGAAAAAAAAAATACATTTCATTGTTTGTTTATTATTAAATTATTGTAAACTTATCTAAAATATATTTAATTGGATTAAGCTAAATTAAAAATTGCGCTTGTTATAATAAAGTTAGGTAAGTTTTCTAAGGTTCTTTGAGGTACAAAATTATTAATTTTACGTTAACATAAATGAAAAAATATCTAAGCGTATAAGCGAAAATCTTAAAAAAGACTTAATTTTAAACAAGTTCTTGCTAATTGACCAATTTTACCTATTGGAACGATATATATGTATATAATACCACAGTGAAAATAGGAAATAAAACCCGAGCGCTTTTCATGTTCTTAGACGTGAAGATGTATTTAAGCACATGAAAGCCCTCGGGTTTTATTTCGTATTTTCACTGTGATAACTAAAATGAAACGCGAAACTATTTTTATAATAGGCTAACAGTGTTTGACACGTCTGTGATTTCCACACCTGTGTGTTCGTTGCTGTTTTTATCAGCCTAGTGCCAGTGAGGACTCTTGATCTGAGGGAACTGGTGCTGTGCTTAATGCACTCATCATTGTAGTTGGTACACGTGTACAGTCTGCCCTCCCTCTCCTCAGTACTTCATGTGAATGTCTGTTTACGAAGTCACAAACTTGTGTAAAAGATAACGATTTTACGGATTCGGAAGTGAAACTTGTGGGTGCATCTCGCTTATAATGTTCCTCATGGAACTCCTGTGAAGTGCATCTCGCTTATAATTCCTCTTGGAGACTCCCTGTGGAGTGCCTCTCGCTTATAATGTTCCTCTTGGAACTCTTGTGCAAGGTGCATCTCGCTTATAATGTTCCTCATGGAACTCCTGTGGAGTGCATCTCGCTTATAATGTTCTGGAACTCCTGTGGAAGGTGCCTCTCGCTTATAATGTTCCTCTTGGAACTCTTGTGGAGAGTGCCTCTCGCTTATAATGTTCCTCATGGAACTCCTGTGGGTGGCTCTCGCTTATAATGTTCCTCTTGGAACATAGTGAAGTCAATGGCTGCTCTGGAACTAGTCCTTAATAAAGAACATGTTGAAATAAACAACTAGCAAGTGATTGAAAGGAGTAAACAGCGCAAGATGCCAACTAGTTGATTCCTTGTACATTAAAATGAAACTAGTCGAGTAAAACAAGTTTGTGAAGAACAGAGCAAGATCACTAGACTGCATGATGTTATTAATACATTATGACTGGTTTGTAAGTACCTTTGAGTACAGTGTGTACCCAGAGATGTCAGTCATATGACATGTAGAGGTGGACACTTACAATCTGTAATGCTATTTTTTATCATACCGGCCGTCTCCCACAGAGGTAGGGTGACCTCAAAATGAAGAAGAAATTTTCTACCATCACTCGCTCGTTCACTGTCTTGCCAGAGTTAAGTTTAACATCGCTATTATGCACCCCATACCCATGGTGTGGGCGGTAATCAAAAGATTACAGAGGTACATAATGTGTCCAGGGACTGGGCAGTAAAGTTTGATAGCTGAACAAGTTAGTGTTCAACCTCTTACTCCAGAGCGTGCCTATATTACAGTTCAGATGCCCCGTACAAACTACAAGCTAACAATTAAAGACATTTTTAGAAAAACGTTATCAGTTCTCTTTTCAGGGACGTGTAGCCGTCCCTGAAAGAGAACGATGTTGTTCCACCTAAAATGTCTTTGTTATTGTAGCCCCATTTGCATCTGGCGAGTGGCACGCCTCTGGCAGAGGCTGAACTGCTAGCTGCTCGGCTATCCAACGCACTGCCAGTCCCTGAGACACGGCCATATGCGATTACCGCCGCCATGAGTATGTGCGTGTTAAACCCAGCTCTGGCAGAACAGAGTGAAATTTTCTTCTTTCATAGTATATAGCATTACCAATGTGTCACTCACATGTCTGTGACTTTGAACATCTGGGTGCCCAAACCGGTCATATGTATTAATAACATCATGTAGTCTAGTGATCTGCTCTGTTTCACAAACTTGTTTTGCTCGACTGGACACAATCAACTGGTTAACATCTGCATGTTTACTCTCACTCCAATCACTTGCTAGTTATTTATTTCAACATGTTGCAATGGAACTAGTTAACCATTGACTCGCATGTTTGGAGGGCGATATGGCGGGCACTCCAGTTCCATGGTAATCCTGGAGGAGCACTCACCCAGGTTCAGGAGGCATTAGGCGGAGGCACTCACAGGAGTTCAGGAGGACGATATGGCGAGATGCACTCACAGGTTCATGGCACTCCACAGGTTCAAGAACATTATAACGGAGACACTCATTCAAGAACATTACAAGCAGATGCACTCACAGAAACCATGAGCTGTCTGCTGGATGCACTCCAGTTTCACTCAGGCAAATGTTATGCTACACAAGTTTGTGAGACAGGTACATTCTCATGGGCCACTGAGGAGTGGCAGGCACGTGGCCTGCAATGGTGAGTGCATTAAGCACAGCACCAGTTCCTAATCAGAAGTCCCTCACTGGCAACGATAAGCGGCAACAATACGTTGTGGGCACCTGGGCGTGTTAAGCACTGTTGTATTATAAATGGTTTCGCGTTTACTACAAATATCGCAGTGAAATACGAGAATAAGGCCTGGGGGCTTCGTATTGGCAATCTATCTTCGTCTAAGAAGGCTGTGGCGCTCGGAAATTTTATTTCCTGACACGTATTATATACATATATATCGTTCCGAATAGGTAAGGTGGTCAGTGCACAAACTTGTTTAAGTAGGGCACAAGATTTTCATATCTGCACCCAGATATTTTCATTTATGTTAACGTAAAATTAATAATTTACAGCCCAAGGCTATGGCTGCACAACTGTGCTAATTTAGCAATGAAGATAATATATTTTGACAAGTTTCAATGTGTAAATAAACAAACAATGAAATGTATTTTTCGTTAGATTCAGTGACCCTGCAGAAGTATTATCCCTAAGACAAGAAGAAGCGTTGCTAACAAGCAAAATATGGTTTCCTATTCAGCACATTATATATATATATATATATATATATATATATATATATATATATATATATATATATATATATATATATATTATATATATATATATATGTATATATATATATATATATATATTATATATATATATATATATATATTATATATATATATATATATATATATATATATATATATATATATATATGGAGATAAAAAAACAGGTGCCTGTAGGTTCAGGGCCGCAATGAGCCATTTATGATGTGGAAACTGAGCCCTGCTAGGGCAGCTACCATGCCATGCCTTCATTGCTCTCTCTGCACTCGATGCTCGTCTCTGTCTCAGTTGCCATCACTGGCAAACAACGCCTCTTGCTGGCCCACTACCATCTATCAATTGTATTCATTACAACGACGAAGATTACAATGTAACAAATATTATTCGCGCGTCTTCACGCCAGACACAACTGGCATTCCATTTTATGGTGAAGACGTTCGTGACCACTGGCCAAGCTGCATTAAAGCAAATTACAGCCTAGCCAGATCATATTTACAAAGCACGAAACTCATTCCCACAGTGCTGGGCTCAGATCATGTGTTCACTCCCTGCTGACCATCTTGCTTACAAGTGCCACGAATACTAGCAATAAGGTAAACAGCCTGGCTGTAGGCCGCCAGTACAGCACTAATGAAACGCTCAAGATGACAAAATGGCAGAGTGGTGTGTAGGTGTCCCAGCCCAGGTATTCTGGATGTGCCAACTGACCAACGAAGCAGAGAGTGGGCCTGACCATCGAAACAAACATTACTGAACTGTACGGCACAGATAGAACACAGAAAACAATCAAGCTTTACGTGTAAACGTGAACGGACTATGAGTGCGTTGATGCATCTCCAAGATTGTTGCAGTGATGCCTGAGTCCAGCGCCTCTGCTAGAGTGAAGAGGACCTGGGAATGACCCCAACGTGAAACTCTTGGTCCACAGGCGCCATGTGATCGCGGCATCATGGTACAAACCTATAAAGCACTCAAAGCGCAGAACATTATAAATGAGCCATGTTGAGCCAATCACCAGTGCGGCATAGGTCCACACCTGTTCAAGCAGTGCAAGCCAAGCGTTGCAAGCAGATTGTGCCGGAGGCGACAGGGAAGCTGATGCCTTGATGAAGCACTAGGTGGGTGACTGTGATATACAAGAGAAGAACGAAAACAGGCGGTCTGTAAGAGGATCAGGGGTAGAAACAGGTGGCGTTAAGACAGACAATAGGAATAGCAAGATGTACAGTGGGATGGTCAAAAGCTGCTGCCGACAAACTTTGATCAATCGACATATTACCGATCCACCTTATGGTCAGTGCAACCATTTAGTGTAAAGAAATGAATGAGAAGAAATCAGATACTCAAAGCAATGTGAAGCAGCGCTCGATATCGCTATGACCCAGGGTGGCTATTCGTTTGATAGACACCACCACACAAATTACAACCGGCCTCGATGTAATCTGAAGTTCTCACGCTGGGCCTGGCCCAGCCTCTTAAGCCCACAGGCTTGAGAAATCAGAAGAAAAGTTTTCAAAATGAGAAGTGACAAACAGATGTTAATGACAGAGTAACAAACTCTGTTCAGATGATCATACTTGTAATCAGTGTCCCATTATAAACTCAAGGAGTGAATAACTGTTCAATCTGTTCATAGTGCTCCTTTGTGAGCAGCAAACTCGAGAATGCTTTTATCTCATCCTGGTTCCTTTTTCCTCGCTTTCCTGACCACGATCGTGTGGTGTTGAAGAATGCCACACCAAGGCATCACTATACTGACCTTTAGGAACATACTGTTTAACACAGTGTTATCAGGCAAGTGAGCACGATTACCCTCAGGCACCGCACAGCAAGCCGTCTGAGCCAAGGTCACCAAGAGGGCGAATGAGACCATTTTGTGTTAGCTGGCACTGCTAATGGCGGTGACGGAATTTTCTGTGACTGAACCACTGAACCTGCATCTGACCACACTGAAACAACAAGCGGTTCCTGTCCTCCCGGATTGCCCTTGGTGTGCTCTCATGCCCTGAGTGGCTACTCAAGGTGCCACTAACTGCCCAGTGCAGCAGGCCTCGACGCCACGACAGAAGGCAGGTGACTGAGACAGAAGAAGATTATACACCTGTATTATCGCCCAGCGATCATATCGTGGGCACTACACAGGCAAGCAGCAGCAGGCGACAAGCGCAGTGCTGGCTGCTGGTCTATGCACGTCTGGCTGGCGGCGTCCGTCTACCGAGGCCACCTGCACTGCTTCCGCTCAGCCCACTTCTCTCGCCTGCTGCTGCTGCGGCACTCGCCCGCAAGCCGCCCACACCTCCCTCGCTCCCATTCACTGACCATGTTTCATCCACGTCTCATAATTATTCATGTTTCAACATCTTCTTCTATATATAAATTACTCGTCATCCCATTCTCTGCTCTGGTCCATGTTTTACACAGGTGACGGCATCCAGCTCTCCAACCAGGCCTGAGGTGTGCTGCCTGCATGTCTACGCTCTGTCTGGTGATCTGGCATGCCCTAACTCTTTTATCACTGCTATTGAAGAGTCGTCGACATGGCACTGGCCTGGTGTTTGCTGTCGTGGCGAATCTGCTCACTTGATTTGTGCCTCTCATATATACACTGTTATCTTGTGTGCCTTGTTTTCACTGGATGCCCATCATAAGCGACTGCAAAGCATGGAGTGGGTGTGTGTACACGAGATGTCTCTCTTCTCCACTCACAAAATATGTTCAAACACTGCGGGCATTCCCAATATGCAAGTACAACATTGTGAACGATGTCTTACAAGCGTGCATTCTCTCTAATGTTACTAGTAGGCTAAGCTATGCCAAAGTGCACTCGTGTATCTGTTTTGAAAAGTTCTCATTATCCACGTCAATCTTCTGGCCTTTGTTGCGGGCCAGCGATGTCTCTAATGGCACAGTTGGCTCCCATGTTCTGGCTGCTATGTTTTATCTGTGTTCTATTCCGTTCTGCTGGCTTTAACTAGTCATTTCATTACCCACTGAAGACTGATCGAAAACTGTTTACATTTACGTACATTCTAGGTGACTCTCGATGTATTTTATTATCATCAACAAAATGAGATGAAGGTAGTGTTGCTTAGCGTCAGTGGATAAATGCATGTGATAACTGCCTGGACTACTGAACTCTGCTTCTTTGCTGATATCGCACTGTATTCTGTTCATAAGCGACGGCTGCCTCAAGGCTTGTGTGTGATGTTGGGTGTAACTGTCAGTAACTCTTGCCAGCTCTACTGCTGCAACTTCTTGCCACAACTCTGCCTTCCTTGAAGGCTACGTCTGCACGTTTTAACACCTCAGAATTCCCCTGAATCTATGCTGCAAACAACGATGAGTGCTCATGCTAATGATACTTTATATTTCTTTATGAGTACATAAAGACTTCCAAGAATCAAGCCCAGGTGTTGCTTGCACGGGCGTGTTATCAATTTCTTCAACACCTGATTTGTGCTAAGGTCAAATATATAATTCTTATAGTGGGTAGAGTTAATGAAGAAATATTTTTGAGTCGAAGTCTCATAGTGTCGACTGAATTGCTAAACACTGATTCATAAAAATTTTGCTAATTTCTTTGTTGTCATCTGTGTATGAATTTCTCTGAGTAGGGCAATACTGGAAGAATTTTTTTGAATTGGATTTGAATATATAAAGAAGTTTAGACTATAGAGTTGCCTGAGTATGGGGCAAGATGCATGGGGATGCTGTCAACGGCTGCTTCACAGTCAACTGTGGACAGGTTTACAGCAGAAATACTGCTGGTTGCTTGCAAGGATAACAATTTCACTTCATTCTCACGGGAAAATAAAATGGTAATTTACATTCAGTGGAAGTCGTTCAGTCTTTATTTAACCGTTTTGTCAACTGAAAAATATTTAATGATACATTTTTACCTGGGTGCGACAACTAGTCACATCAGTTTTAAGAGTCTTAAATTTTCAGCGTAATGTGAGGTACTGCCAATTAGAATAACATTACCAATGTCCACAATTATACATTTCCATTTACAATTAGGCTATCATCCTATCGTCAATGCTCGGCTCAGCCACAGCACCTCCCACAACACAAAGCTCCAGCCACAGCACCTCCCACAACACGAAGCTCCAGCCACAGCACCTCCCGGCTCCAGCCTGGCACCTCCACAACACAGCTCCAGCCACAGCACCTCCCACAACACAAAGCTCAGCCACAGCACCTCCCACAACACAGAAGCTCAGCCACAGCACCTCCCACAACACGAAGCTCAGCCATGCACCTCCCACAACACGAGCTCCAGCCACAGCACCTCCCACAACACAAGCTCCAGCCACAGCACCTCCCTGGCCTGAAGCTCAGCCACAGCACCTCCCACAACACGAAGCTCCAGCCACAGCGCCTCCCACAACACGAAGCTCCCGCCACAGCGCCTCCACAACACGGCTCCAGCCACAGCACCTCCCACAACACGAAGCTCCAGCCACAGCACCTCCCACAACACAGGAGCGAAGCCACAGCACCTCCCACAACACGAAGCTCCAGCCACAGCGCCTCCCCACAACACGAGCTCAGCCACGCGCCTCCCACAACACGAAGCTCCAGCCACAGCACCTCCACAACACAGGCTCCAGCCACAGCGCCTCCCACAACACAGCTCCAGCCACAGCACCTCCCACAACACGAAGCTCCAGCCACAACACCTCCCACAACACGAAGCTCCAGCCACAGCGCCTCCACAACACGAGCTCCAGCCACAGCGCCTCCCACAACACGAAGCTCCAGCCACAGCGCCTCCCACAACAGTTTAACAACAACTAAGTGTTATTTATAGCAGTAAAGAGCAGCAACAGGTGCATGAACTTACACCTGTGATATACCTGTGACAGGTTTCGATCTTATCACTGCTCTCGCAGCTCGCCCTGGTGTCAAGAAGCATCTGGTGCTGGGTCAACCAGGCAAGTCTGATATACTGAAAAGTTTCGAGGTTTCTCTGCAGACACTATGCAGAGGCTGGCGTGTTGATACTCTGGCCTTGTTGTAGAAGTTCTCTGCGTCGCTCCAGCCACCGATCACACTAGCTACGAGAGTTATCGTGGCAAGGTGACTAGCCAACAAGGCCTGAGCAGACACTGCACAACCTACAAAGGATGGCACGCAACACACAGCGAAATCAATAACATCTTACGGTCCAGTGACACACACATGGCAAGGAGCTGTGACTCGACCCACCTGCAACCACAAATAGGTGAGTACACACACACACACACACACACACACACACACACACACACACACACACACACACACACACCATTATTATGACCACATACAAATATACTGAAAAACAAGGTCAAGACAGTTCCAATGATTTTCAATATGCTGGTGCACATGTGCATACTCTAAGATATACCACATGGTTATGTATACGCGACCCAGGAACCATAACGTATTAACACCGTGGCAGCAAGTGTAGACACCGTGGCAGCAAGTGTTGGCATAGAATGCGTGGCGCACGTCTAGTAAAAATCGACTGGTAAATGAGGACTATAATTCACAGACCTTCATTACCATAATCAAAGCAGCTGCTGGCACTACCCTCCACCCATGACCCTCCACCCCAGGACCCATGGCACTTCCTCACTACCACCCCAGGACCCATGGCACTTCCCACTCCCAGGACCCATGGCACTTCTCCACTACCACGGAGCCCATGGCACTTCCTCACACCCCAGGCCCATGGCACTTCCTCACTACCACCCCAGGACCCATGACACTTCCTCACTACCACCCCAGGACCATGGCACTTCACCACTACCACCCCAGGCCCATGGCACTTCCTCACTGCCCAGGACTCATGGCACTTCCTCACTACCCAGGACCCATGGCACTTCCTCACTACCACCACCACTCTCCCTCAACACCCACCATTCCTTGAGACCACTGTTCCTTGAGACCACTGTTCCTTGAGACCACTGTTCCTTGAGACCACTGTTCCTTGAGACCACTGTTTCTTGAGACCACTGTTCCTTGAGATCACTGTTCCTTGAGACCACTGTTCCTTGAGACCACTGTTCCTTGAGACTACTGTTTCTTGAGAGGCCCTCCGACTGAGATTCTCCAAACAAGTTGATGATCTACAGCACCACACTCGGCAGCTTCACCCCTTAGTGCCTGATAATATGGTGGTGTTGCAAAACCAAACCAGGAATCACAGCATGAGGTGGGTCAGGACTGGTGTAATAGTGGAAACAAAACCGTATGAACAATACTTGATCAAAGTGGGCTGGCCAATGCTAACCAGCTCTCGTCATCACCATCTACTTACCCTCAGACTTCCGACATCACAACTACACCAGACTGAAATGAGTTACAGGACAGAAAGCCTACCAAGGCTCCCAATGAAGACTCAGCCACCACACCTTCCCAGTTGCACAATACAGCGACAACATCGAACCTACCCATGGAGTACATAGCCCATGCATTCCACAGACACAGAAGCCAGTCCCACCTTCACACAACACACTCCTGGGTCACCACTTCAAAGACCACGCCGTGACTGATGTCCACCAGTGTACCTATGGGATTATGTGACAGAATGATAAGTTTCCAGCTGCAAACTAGGGGAGATGTGGGATGTAGATGAAGTGACATAGATTGAGTCAAATATGGCGAGTTGAGTGTAAACAAAGAGAGCTGTGAGGCCAACGCCACATGTGTTACCTTGTTAATATGTAAGTTAGTAATTACGTGTTATGTAGGGAAGGGCACTATACACCCAATATAGATTTCCTTTCATACCGTGAACAGTTAATTATACGTTAGGACTAGTAGGTACAATGTGTACTTATAGTGTCATGTTGTGCATCCTAATTTTTGTATTCCGTTTCTTTGCAGCTAAGAGCATTTGTTATCTTGTATTTGAATAAAGGATCATCAGCACACATCCGAATGTCTCATTGACCAAATGTCAACCCATTTGTGACTGCATATTAGACCGGCCAGTTGGACACATATTTGATGGTGACGTCATTTGTTTACTCTTGAACATCGGCAAAGATCAAACATTTCCACTACTTTGAGATCAATTTTAAGGTACTTTCTGGCATTAAACCAATCAAAATTATATCTATTTCTGTAATATATTTTCCATTCTATCAAATGAGACAAAAAAAACGAGAATATAACCATACAAACCATATAAAAATACACCACAAAGTCAGGTTTTCACCAGAAACACAGTCTCAGTTTTTTTTTCTCATTATGCACTGCGTGCTGCAGGATTTTTTATATAGTGCCCACTTACCACACAGACCTATTCTCGCGTGGGTCTTGGGAATATTTGGAGGTAAAGATACTCCTTGTTGGATGGTTACGTTATATTTACAGTAAGTAGAGGCCCAGCACCGTCTGTACTCCTTAGGTCTACGTTAGTGAGTGCCTATGAGGCTGTGACATGTGAGCCTCCTAGTGGACCATGCGTCACACGCAAGACCACTTATAAAGGAAGATACACTACAAAGTGTATATGATACTGACGACATATTCTCTCATATGTGGAATTACAATCAAAGCTTATCTGGTGAGCTGTGACTGACAGCATGGACAATACAGTGTATGCTTTGCACAAGAAGTGACAGGTTATAACAATAAATAGAGAAAAAGAAATTGAAGTGACTTATTCAGCAAGTAGCGCCACCAAACAGTAGCAGCAGGTTGGTGTGGTGACCCTGGAAATTTGAAATTATGTTAGTCGACATTAGTTCCGGATTACTGATGGAACCTGATGACTGATTGCCAGATTAGTGATGGCCAACCTGTATTACCATTGAGATACTTTGTTCACTGAATCTAATCATAGAGACAACAAGTAAACTAGAGAGAGGGGAGAGAAGATGAGAATGTAAACACAGATGAACGCTAGTGGCACCCTGCTTTTCATTGGGGGATGTTACATCGCCTGCCGAGTCTTTTGTTTTCGTAGGGAGTGATTTTCATGTGCAAGTTTGGTACTAATCCCTCAAGAATTTTCCACGTGTATATAACAATGTATCTCTCCGCCTGCATTCTAGGGAGTACAGGTTTAGAAACTTGAAGCGTTCCCAGTAATTGAGGTGGCTTATCGCAGTTATGCGTGCCGTGAAGGTTCTCTGCACATTTTCAAGGTCAGCAATTTCACCTGCCTTGAAAGGTGCAGTTAGTGTGCAGCAATATTCCAGCCTAGATAGAACAAGCGATTTGTAAAGTGTCAACATGGGATTTGCATCACCGAACGAATTTACTTCCTTAAGAAATAATGTCTCGTAGGTTAGTCTATTTCAGACCCCCAAAAATACACTTCCACAAGCACTTACAATATTATACTTACATAATTGTACGATTTCCGGGGTGCTTGTTAGGCGGGGGTCCACTGTACATTGAATTTTTGTATAGATTTAGCCGGACATGGTTATTTTTATGTCTATGGGTCCTGTCACAACTATCAAGAAAGTGTTTTAGTTCAGGGTTAATCCTTAAACTGTCCACACGTAGATCTACATTCACTCGCGTACTGCTCTGAATATTTTGAAAAAAAAAATTGTTTTTTAAGAGGCGCATTTTTATAAACAGGATAGGATAAAAAAAAATTTTTAGGGCTAGTACTTACCGAGATATAAGCCCGCCAAGTTGATGCTGGATGCTCACCTGACGGCAACATCAAGTCCTGCCGCTTGCAGAAATAGTGCCGATATACTTTTTTTCTAGTTTTATTTTAATTTATATAATTTTTATGTTCTGATAATTACAATTTACAATAGTTCTTGTGATTTCATAGCCAGTTTTGTTCTAACCTAATATTAGGTACTGAAATAGTACTCAAATAGTCACAATCACACCAACAGGTGAACAGTTTCACCTTCCTTGGTCATTTACTATTGTCTATAAATATATCGAAGTATTTATAGATCCCAGCAATGTTTTAGACATCCTGGAGTATATATGAAACTCCTTGAAGAATGGTGTTATGACAATTACCAGGAAATGCTAAAATAACCTTATCTGAAAATCAATTTAAGACTCTTCTCAAAAACCACCTACTCACCCTAAACTAAATACTCATACTGTAAATTGCTTTCAAAAATGCTCAAAGTTATTTTCCTATAAAATAATTTCAATTTTTACTATTATGTTACCACCTAATCACCCTAAACTAAATATACTCAAATTGTAAATTACTCTCAAAATGCTCAATGTTATTTTCATTATTATGTTCCATCTGTTATGTTCCATCTGTAAATTACTCTCAAAATGCTCAATGTTATTTTCATTATTATGTTCCATCCTACTAAACACTTGTTACAATGTTTATCATCATTTTGTAATGAACAATGTATTATCATCATATCATAATTTGAATGATCTACAAATACAAACTCACTCAATTACTCTAATATTATGTTCATAGTCTATAAGCCATTATATTAAGCTGCCCCTAATGCCATGGCATGCCAGAGGCTCTCCTTGCACCTCAATTTATGATTGTAATGTAAACCCATGTACACGAGCAAAGAAATAAAATTGTATTGTATTGTATAAGTTAGTGACATTGATGAATGAATGTGTGCAGGAAACCCTCGCTTTGTTTTCACTGTCTGTATCTGTATATCTATCTGTCTGTCTGTCTAGCTCTGCTTATCTGTCTTTCTGTCTGCCTGCCTATGTGTGCCTGGAGTATACTAATATGAAACTCCTTGAAGAATGGTGTTATGACAAGTGTCAGATAACACTGACAGTCCAATGACATTGATGAATGAGTGTGCTCAGGGAACCCTCACTTTGTTTTCACTGTCTGTCTATCTATCTGCCCATCTGTCTGTCTGTCTATCTGTCTGTCTGTGTCTGTCTGTCTGTCTAGCTCTGATTATCGTCTTTCTGTCTGCCTGTGTGTGTCTTTCTGTCTGCTTGTCTCAGTCTCAGAGTGCGGCTCATAACCAACAGGTATTATACACGATGCAGAAGTGACAATGCATATTACTTGCCTGTCATGCTTATTATGCCTTATATTTACAAGCATTATATAGCACTTTGCCTGGAATTTTTGGGTTATCCTAGGTAATTTACACTATGTATAATAACTGTACTTATGTGTACATGTGAGAGAGATATATATATATAGATAGACAGTATATACACAGATACAGAGATATAGAACAGATAAATATAGACAGATATATGACAGACAGATATATAGACAGATATATAGACAGATATATAGACAGAGAGACAGCCAGAGCCAGCCTGCCGAATACATAAGAACATAAAAAAGAAGGAACACTGCAGAAGGCCTACTGACCCATCCAAGGCAGGTCCATGTCACCCCCCCAGCTTAGAACAATGACCCACCTAGTCAGGTCACATCCTCTGAAGGAAGGAGCACAGCATCAGACCTAGTAGCACAAGCTAGTCCGGTCCAACTCACACCCACCCACAGCCACTCATGTATTTATCTAACCTATTTTTACTTTCCTCTTATAACGGGAGTGTTAATGCGACATGACATCAGTGAATCCCTGGTGTTTGCCACACTATTTGCTCTAACTGGCACTCAATTGAACTGGTGCTCCCACAAGGTACTAAGTGGTCCCAGATTTTTAATACTGTGCACACTGAGGGCGCAGACCCATTCTCTCATGTCTAGGCGACTCAGGCCTATTGTGCCAAATTTGAAGGAATGAAAAATAAAACGTTGATCTACGTTCGGAGCAGTACGCGTACAAACGTATATATACATTTGGACAGTTTAAGGGTTAATATTGGAATTTATGGTTCTCTAGATGTAGATTGCAGAGTAGTAAGTGTGGATCTTCTGAACAGTGAGTAAGTTTAGGTCTTTGAAGAGTGGGGGAGGGGGGTGTTGCCAAGCATTGGATTGTGTGATAATTCTTACTATGGATTTTTGTTGGGTTATTATTGGCTTTAGGTGGGTAAATGCTGTTGATTTCCAAGCACAAATGGCATATGTGAGGTAGGGATAGATGAGTGAATATTATAGTGTGAGTAGGGCTGATTGTGGCACGTAGTAACGTATCTTAAGAGAGGATCCCAACAGTTTTGAACACTTTTTTTGTTATGTGTTGGATATGAGTGCTGAATTTCAGGTTGCTGTCGAGGCGTAGGCTCAGGAATTTGTCCTCATTATGTTTAGCAATAAGAGTGTTGTCAATCTTAATGTTTAATTGTGTATCACCTGCTCTGTTACCAAACTTAATATACAAGGTCTTATAAGTGTTGAGTGTAAGTTTATTGGTTGTCATCCATGTAGATATTTTTAGTAATTCCTCATTAACAATGGTGTTGAGTGTGGCAAGATTTGGGTGGGATATGACATAAGTTATGTCGCCAGCAAAGAGAATTGGTTTCAGGTGTTGTGATACATTGGGAAGATCATTGATGTATAAGATGAAGAGCAGGGGACCAAGGACACTTTCCTGTGGTACTCCAGTATCAAGTGGTCATGTCGAGGAGGTTGTGTCTTTAATGGTGACATACTGATACCTATTAGTAAGGTAGGATTTGAAATATGCAAGTGCATGACCTCTTATACCATAATGGTCAAGTTTGTGGAGTAGGATGCCGTTGTTTACTGTGTTGAAAGCTTTCCTTAGGTCAATAAAAAGTCTTAATGGATATTCCTTATTTTCCAGTGCTGTGTAAAGCAGGTCTATCATTTTATGATTGCATCGTTAGTGCTTTTATTTTTCCTGAAGCCAAATTGGCAGGGGTTGAGTATGCTTTGTGTTGTTATAAACGAGTATAATCTCTTGTGCACAAGTTTCTCAAAGATTTTGAATATCAACGATAAGTTTGATATTGGCCTATAGTTGTTTACATCTGTGGGGTCACCGCCTTTGTGTATTGGTGTAACCCTTGCTGTTTTGAGTAGTGTCGGGAAAGGGCTAGTTTCTAGTGATTTGTTAAAAAGTAATGAAATAGCATGTGAAAGGACATGGGCTGCTCGCTTGTATAATAATGGTGGGACTTGAGACAGATTCCCTGGTTTATTTTTAAGTGACTTGATTATCATGGTGACTTCAGTGGGCTCAGTAGGTGCAAGATAGAAGGAGGATGGGAAGTTCCCTTCTAGGTAATCACTTGCTCGAGCATTGGTACCAGGGATTTTACTAACAAAATTTGATCCTATGATTGAGAAGTCATTTATCTTGTTTACCGTATCAATAGGCTGTAGTGGTGTTTCGTTTGGTTTAGTTAGGACAATATCCCTAGTTTTTTAGTTTGTGGGTGCCCAGAATTTGTGAGTGTTTTCCAGGTCTTTTGTATCTCCTCTTGTTTCAGTGGTGGTGAAGCGGCAGTAAGAGGCGGCAGAGGCGGCGGTAGCCCTATATACCTCAACAACATTGGAGGAGTTAGTTTCATGCTGTCCTTGCTTTAGTATCATGTTTAGTATCGTGTTTCTCCTTTCTTTACCAAAGGGCTGGCAATAGGAAGTTTCTTCAGTTGTAGTTGGTATGAACCAGTCATACTCAATCAACAAGCACCAAACAATGAATTATATTGTGAAATGTTTGGATGAGTGCAAAGGGTAATGTTCACACAAGGATAAACAAAGCCAGACTGACTCCACGACGCCTGTGAGGCAGGCGGACAAGTCCTAGTATGTGAAATGAAACATGGGGCACAGTGCAAAACTTCGGAACAATATTTAGCCAAAAAAGCGCTCAAAACTCGAAGCGGCTGAAGCTAGAGGCAGCCAGAAACTGTATACCATAGTCTTGAGTGCTTGATGCTAAGATGCATCACTAACACTTAAAGTGAACTTCTTTTGTACCTCTTCCATTCTTGCTCTTCTTCTTCTTCCTGGTTTCTACAATAAATACTCTCCACCCGTAGCCTGCTAGCTGGTAAACCAAACAACCCAGCCAGTTGGCTGGCCATAAAACCCCCAAAGCCCAGCCACCCCTGGTCAGCTACCCAAACCAAACCAGCCAGCCAGCTGGTCAGCCAGTAAGCCAGCTGTTATTTTTAGTATAAAGGGAATTGTATATATAAAAAATAGGGTTTTTATATTGGTCTCACAGGACATAAAGTTACTTGAAAAAAATAAAATGTTAAAAAAAAAAAAAGAAAAAGTATAAAAAAAATTAAACTATTACCGGGTGACAGGCAGTCCGCAATGTTGCCCTAAGCGGTTCCATTTTGGTCAACTTCAACCCTCAATATCTCGGTAAGTATTGATTAAAAAAAAATGTTTTTTTTAGCCTATTGTTTAAAAAAAAAAAACTATCATTTCATTAAAAATTTTTTTTTTTTTTTTTTAAAATTCATGGCCCCTGAGAAGGTTTCGGAGACCCCCTTGGGCCCTAAAAGGGGGTTAAAGGGGGGGGGTCTGGGATGTTTTGGGGGGGACTTATTCTAAACTTTTCGTATCTGAGCGCCTCTGCAAAGACAGTGATTATGTATGGGGTGGGTGAAAGTGTTAATAATGATGAAAGAATTTTCTTTTTGGGGATTTTCTTTATTTTTGGGTCCCCCCTGCCCGGGTGGGAGAGGGCCGACTTGTTGAAAAAAAAAAAAAAACGTACTTATTCTTATAATAATACTCTTGCTTACCATTTCTTTTTATTCCACAAAAAAATAGAAGATTTACTTTATGCACACTACTGCATTACAGTGGTCCCTCTTTTTGGTCATCTCCAAACTCAAACATTTATGTAAGTGTATTTTCGTAAGTGCTTTTGCAAGTGTTTTTTTGGGGGTTGAAATAGACTAACCTACGTGACATTATTTCTTAAGGAAGTAAATTCGTTCTTAATAATTGTACAAATAATGTCAACCAATTTGGGACTGCATATTGTAATGGCCCTCAGACTGGTATTGGACAGTGATGCCCATTTGTTTACTCTTGAACATTAAAAAAAAATTTAAACATTTCAGCTACTTTGAGCTCAATTTCAAGGTATTTTTTTTGAAAGAAATTAAAAATCATATCTATTTCTGTAATATATCTTCTATTCTATCAATTAGGGAAAAAAACAGAATAAAACAAAAAAAAAACTATCAAAATATCCCCTTAAGGGCCAGCTAAGGCTGAGAAGTGAACTCCATTATTTACAGTCAGATTTCTTTCAATTTTGGTGTCAGTGGCCCCCCAGAAAGTAATTAATCCTTTTCCGGGAGCTGGTACTTAACACAAAAAGTTTACAAAATTCGAACCATTATTTCCCATAAGAAATAAGGTAAATACAGTTAATCCGTTCCAAAAAAAATATTCACATATAAAATAATTTAAAAACAATATATATATATAAAAAAAAAAAAAAAAAAAAAACATTTACTTACCTTTATTGAAAAGTTGCAGGCTTGGAAGATAGAGTAATGAAAGGGTCCTCTTGGGCATTTTCTTCCAAAAAAGGCCTGTTTCATCACAATTAAACACTTGTTGGGGGAGGAATTCTTCAGCCCCTACGAAGGGGAAACCCCACTCCCCGTATGCCTGCTACACTCCCCGCATGTGCTACACTCCCCGCATGGTCACCCCCCTGCATGAATGCTACACTCCCTCATGAATGCTCACTCCCCCCATGTGCTACACTCCTGCAAAAGCCACACTCCCTGCATGTCTGCCACACTCCCCATGTCTGCAACTCCCCGCATGCCCCGCTAAACTCCCCGCATGCCCCCTAAACTCCCTGCATGCCCCGCTAAACTCCCCGCATGGCCCGCTAAACTCCCTGCATGGCCCGCTACACTCCCCCGCATGGCTGCTACACTCCCTGCATGGCTGCTACACTCCCCGCATGCCCGCTAAACTCCCTGCCCTGTTCTCCTCCCTGCATGCCCGCTAAACTCCCTGCATGTCTGCTACCTCCCCGCATGTCTGCTACCTCCCCGCATGTCTGCTACACTCCCTGCATGAATGCTCCCCCTGCATGAATGCTAAACTCCCTGCATTTTCACACTTTCCCCCCATGCCTGCTACACTCCCCGCATGTCTGCTACACTCCCTGCATGCCTGCTAAACTCCCCGCATGCCTGCTAAACTCCTGCTGAATTTCCTTTAAAATCCCTGCATGTGCTAAACCCTCCTCATGTGCTAAACTCCCCGCATGAATTCTAAACTCCCTGCAAAAGCCCCCGCTAACACCCCCCCTGCATGAATGCTACACTCCCTGCATGTGCTACACTCCCTGCATGTGCTACACTCCCTGCCCGAAAGCTCACTCCCCCCATGAAAGCTACACTCCCTGCATGCCTGCCCCCCTAACTCCCCCTGCATGAATGCTACACTCCCCGCATATGCTACACTCCCCGCATGAAAGCTACACTCCCCGCATGGGCTACACTCCCCCCGCATGAATGCACACTCCCCGCATGAATGCTACACTCCCCCGCATGAAAGCTACACTCCCCCCATGAATGCTACACTCCCTGCATAATGCTACACTCCCCCCGCATGAATGCTACACTCCTGCATGAATGCTACACTCCCCCGCATGAATGCTACACTCCCCCGCATGAATGCTACATTCCCGCATGAATGCTACACTCCCCCATGAATGCTAACCCCCCCTCCCCCGCATGAATGCTACACCCCCCCTGCATGAATGCTACACTCCCTGCTGAATGCTACCCCAAAGGGGGCCACTAGGAAGCTTCTTTGGACCCATGGTGACTTATTTCCAATGACAATCACTAAAGCACCAAAAAAACCCCCCAAATATAGTGTGAATGTTTGAAAAAGGAACCGGGCCCCTTTACCTGGCGGCGTCCCGCGTCCCCCGCAGGCGCGAGCCCCGGCGGGCAGGTCCCCTTCGTTACGAAACACGGCGGGTTTTTCGATTCTCGAAATCGTAAAAAACTTACGAAACACGATGTTTCGAAGTAAGAACCTTACGAAACTCGGGGGGCCCCTGTACAGTGGACCCCCGGAAATCCCAACATAATCCGTTCCAAAAAATTTTTTCTTAACTCGAAATGTTGAAAAGAATCAATATTTCCTATAAGAAATAATGGAAATACAATTAATTTTTCAAAACCAAAAAAATTAAAAAAAATACATTTAAATAACATTATAACATTAATTATAGTTCTACATACACAAAAGAATTACAATTTCTACTAAAGATATATTAAATAAATGCATGTATTTTTTTCTTACCTTCTTTAAGATTGTTGAGCGGTATCGATGACATTTACGCATCGGCGATTTCGCCCACTTTGAGCCCTATTTTTGGCAAATTCCAATGTTTCAGTCTACAAAAATTATAGCTATGCCTAAAAATCCATTTCTTCTATCGATTGAGTACAAAAACCACCATTTACCTTCAACTACCCAAAATAGTGGTCAGAAAATTATAATTTGGCCAATTTCACAAAAATTTCAAACGATGCCAATTTCAAAATAGGGTCCAGAATAAACAAGGCAGACATTTCTGACGCTAAAATAACATCTACTCTGTTCATTAGTCACGTCTCCAGGCCCCTCTTACATTACTTTTGCTTTTCATTTTGAATTTTTATTCTCACAAAAATAGATCTACTGTTATGTATACAACTGCATCATTGTAAAAATGGTATAAATAATATCAGCGCACTTGTGCAAGAAAATTAGACTCGCCAGTTGATGTGTATTGGACGCATGGTGTGATTTGTTTATCTTTAACATCGGACAAAATCTAACATTTTGCTACTTTGCGCTCAGTTTCAAGGTACTTGTCATCGTGAAACTAGTCAAAATTATCTCTATTTCTTTAATATATCATCTATTCTATAAAATGAGACTAAGAAAACGAGAATACAAGCATAAATACCATACGAAAATAGACTGCAAAGTCCCTGTTTTAAACCAAAAAAATGGTCAGTTTTTTTTCCTCATTATGCACTGTGTGGTGCAGGAATTTTTTTTACTGTGCACACTGACCGCACAGACCCATTCTTTCACATCTAGGGCCCAAAAAGCCTGTTTCTGCTTGATTTGAGGGCACTAGAATTTAGGCGT
>WNWK01015198.1:0-48674 GCA_009830355.1 Cherax destructor
ACACAAAATGCGTGATAAAGGAATAACAGGAAAAGTTGGTAGATGGATCTATAATTTCCTAACATGTAGAACACAAAGAGTAGTAGTCAACAGAGTAAAGTCTGAGGCAGCTACTGTGAAAAGCTCTGTTCCACAAGGCACAGTACTTGCTCCCATCCTATTCCTCATCCTCATATCAGACATTGACAGGGATATAAGCCACAATGCTGTTCTTCCTTTGCAGATGACACCCGAATCTGTATGACAGTGTCCACCGTTGAAGACACTGCAAGACTCCAAGCAGACATAAACCAAATCTTTAAATGGGCTGCAGAAAACAATATGAAGTTCAATGATGAAAATTTCAATTACTCAGATACGGTAAACGTGAAGAAATTAAAATCTCATCGGAGTACAAAACTAATTCCAACCACACAATAGAGCGAAAAACTAATGTCAAAGACCTGGGAGTGATCATGTCAGAGGATCTCACCTTCAAGGACCATAACAATGAGCAATTGCATCTGCTCAAAAAATGACAGGATGGATAATGAGAACCTTCAAAACAAGGGATGCCAAGCCCATGTTGACACTTTAAGATCCTTGTTCTATCTAGGCTGGAATATTGCTGCACACTAACTGCACCTTTCAAGACGGGTGAAATTGCTGACCTTGAAAATGAGCAGAGAACCTTCACCGCACGCATAAGTGCGATAAACCACCTCAACTACTGGGAACGCTGAAGTTCCTAAACCTGTACACTCTAGAACGCAGGCGGGAGAGATACATTATTATATACACATGGAAAATTCTCGAGGGATTAGTACCAAACTTGCACACAAAAATCACTCCCTACGAAAGCAAAAGACTCGGCAGGCGATGTAACATTCCCAATGAAGAGCAGGGTACCACTAGCACGTTGAGGGACAACACAATAAGTGTGAGGGGCCCAAGATTGTTCAACTGCCTCCCAGCATACATCAGGGGGATTACCAACAAGCCCCTGGCTGTCTTCAAGCAGGCACTGGACAGGCACCTCAAGTCGGTACCTGATCAGCCGGGCTGTGGTTCGTACGTTGGACTGCGTGCGGCCAGCAGCTAACAGCCTGGTTGATCAGGCTCTGTCCAACAGGAGGCCTGGTCACAGACCGGCCGGGGCGTTGACCCTGGAATTCTCTCCAGGTAGACTCCAGGTAGGGCTGCAAATTGAACTCTGGCAACCTTCGATCTAAACCAGACAACAGTCTGTTAATAACCCAGGATGAGGCCAGCCAGCCTACCACTGTCATACCTGTGACTCCACCTCTAGAAAGTATAGGAGAGCCAGTCCTCCTACTAGTGTTTCTGGTGACCCCAGACTGTCGTCTGCTACACCAGTTGCAGAGGAGCTAGTCTCCCTTGCTAACACACATGGAGCCACTGATCTGCCACCAATCACACCTGTGACTGCACATGAATATGTGGATGAATCTGTTTTCACAACGTCCATGTGGCCCCCAACAGAGACGGCCTCCGCACTAGACTCCATCGGAAGGTTTTGATGACGTATCACACAAGAATTATCTACTAAGAATAATGAGTCATCTATGCCAGAGGCACCACCAGAGGATGCCAGTGTAACCACAGTGCCTGTTAATGTGGTAGTTACTGAAGAAAGGAATAACTCAGGAGTTCCTCTTGGAAAAGTCAGTCTCTGTCTGACCTTCCAGGTCGTAACAGTCTTGCATAAAAATGACTCTACAACAGTCAGAATGGTGCCTTTGATCAGAGATGATCCCACAAGTGCAACAAACAACTGAATTTCAAAAAATGGGAGAGAAGCCAATGATTTTTGGTTGCAGCGCTTCCTACATAGACGAAGGCGAAGAATCACAGAGCTGCTGAGAGGGGCCAATATATCTGAAATACGAAGGGAGGCACTGGTCAGTGAAATAGCAAATATTGAACTTAAGCTTAAGGAATCTTACAGGAGACAAGAATCTCAGGAAGAACTAAAAGTCATAAAGGAAATTAAAAAAAAAAAAAAGCAAAATACTTCTTCTCCTATGCCAAATCTAAGGTAAAAACAACATCCAGTATTGGGCCTCTGCTTAGGCGCGATAGGACATACACAGATGACAGCCAAGAAATTAGTGAAATACTAAACTCCCAATACGACTCAAGTGTTCAGCGAGCCGCTGCCCAGACTAAGGGTCAACAGTCTAAATGATTTTTTTATGAACGACATACAAAATTTGGTCATCTCAAAAATCTCTGATACTATCCTAACACCACAAGACTGAAAAGGCAATAAATGACATGCCCCTGCACTCTGCCCCAGCCAAGAAGCCTCTATCACTTGCCTTCAGCATCCTATGAAGAGGGAGTATGGACACAGGGGTCATCCCACAGCTGCTAAAAACAACAGACATAGCCCCGCTGTACAAAGGTGACAGTAAGGCAATTGCAAAGAACTACAGACCGATAGTGCTAACATCCCATACAAAAATCTTTGAAAGGGTTCTAAGAAGCAAGATCGCCAACCACCTGATACCCATCAGTTACACAACCCAGGGCAACACGGGTTTAGAGCAGGTCGCTCCTGCCTGTCCCAGCTACTGGATCACTATGACAAGGTCCTGGATGCTATAGAGGATAAACAAAATGCAGATGTAGTATACACAGACTTTGCAAAAGCCTTCAACAAATGTGACCATGGTGTAATAGCACACAAAATGCTTGATAAAGGAATAACAGGAAAAGTTGGTAGATGGATCTATAATTTCCTAACAAATATAACACAAAGAGTAATAAAAAACAGTAAAGTCCGAGGCAGCTACTGTGAAAAGCTCTGTTCCACAAGGCACAGTACTCGCTCCCATCCTATTTCTCAACCTCATTTCTGACATAGACAGAGATGTAAGCCACAGTGCTGTGTCTTCCTTTGTGGATGACACCAGAATTGCCATGACAGTGACCTCCATCGAAGACACCGCAAGACTCCAAGCGGACATCAAACAAATCTTTAAATGGGCCACTCAAAACAATATGAAGTTCAATGAAGAGAAATTTCAACTACTCAGATAGGGAAACCGTGAGGAAATTAAAACTGTATCAGTGTATACAACAAATTCTAACCACACAATTGAGCGAAAAAAAGCTAATGTGAAGAACCTGGGAGTGATAAGGTCAGAGGATCTCACCTTCAAAGACCACAACAAAGTATTCTCTTCAAATCGCTTGTTCTCTCTAGGCTGGAATACTGCTGTACACTAACTGCCCCCTTCAAGGCTGACCTGGAGAATGTAGAGATAACTTTCACGGCACACATAAGTACGATAAAGCACCTAAATTACTGGGAACGGTTGAAGTACCTTGATTTGTATTCCCTGGAATGCAGGAGAGAGAGATACATGATATATACTTGGAAAATCCAAGAAGGATTAGTACCAAACTTGCACACGAAAATCACTCCCTATGAAAACAAGACTCGGCAGGAGATGCAACATTCCCCCAATGAAGAGCAGGTACGCCACAAATACACTAAGAGACAACACAATAAGTGTCATGGACCCAAGACTGTTCAACTGCCTCCCAGCATACATTAGGGGGATTACCAATAGACCCCTGGCTGTCTTCAAGAAGGCACTGGACAAGCACCTAAAGTCGGTACCTGACCAGCCGGGTTGTGGTTCGTATGTCAGTTTTCGTGCGGCCAGCAGTAACAGCCTGGTTCATCAGACCGTGATCCACCACGAGACCTGGTCTCAGACCGAGCCCCGGGGGCGTTGACCCCCGAAACCCTCTCCAGGTAAGTTAGGTAGAGAAAAATTACAATTTTGAAATAGTATATAAAAAAAATACAGTAGTACAATTTAACACAATTTGAAACAATAAAGTTGAATCAATTTTAAGTTTGAGGTAATTATAAAATAGTTCAGCAATCATCTTACACAATTAACAATAATTATATATTACAATTTAGCACAATTTCATTGTTTTAAATTGTGCTATATTGTAATACTGCAATCTTTTTATATACTACGTCAAAGCTGCAATTCTTCTCTACCAAACTTATTAAAGTCATATAGCATCAGCTAGTTGAATATTCAAGGTCAAGCAAGTGTTGTGTGTTGTATGTTGTGTACTCACCTAATTGTACTCACCTAATTGTGGTTGCAGGGGTCGAGACTCAGCTCCTGGCCCCGCCTCTTCGCTGTCCGCTACTGGGTCTCTGCTCTCCCTGCTCCATGAGCTTTATCATACCTTGTCTTAAAACTATGTATGGTTCCTGCCTCCACTATATCTTTCTCTAGACTATTCCACTTCCTGACTACTCTGTGGCTGAAGAAATGCTTCCTAACATCCCTTTGACTCATCTGAGTCTTCAGCTTCCAGTTGTGTCCCCTTGTTTCTGTGTTCCCTCTCTGAAACATCCTGTCCCTGTCTACCTTGTCGATTCCCCGCAGTATTTTGTATGTCGTTATCATGTCTCCTCTGACCCTTCTTTCCTCCAGTGTTGTTAGTCCTATTTCCTCAACCTTTCTTCATAGGACAGACCCCTGAGTTGTGGAACTAACCTTGTCGCAAACCTTTGCACTTTCTCTAGTTTCTTTACGTGCTTGACCAGGTGTGGGTTCCAGACTGGTGCTGCATATTCTAGTATGGGCCTGACGTACACGGTGTACAGTGTCTTGAACGATTTCTTGTTTAGGTAACGGAACGCTAATCTTAGGTTTGCCAGTCGCCCATATGCTGCCGCAGTTATCTGGTTGATGTGTGCCTCCGGAGACGTACTTGGCGTTATACTCACCCCAAGGTCTTTCTCCTTTGCCGAGGTTTGTAGCCCTTGTCCACCTAGCCTGTACTCTGTCAGCGGTCTTCTTTGTCCTTCTCCGATCTTCATGACTTTGCATTTGGTGGGATTGAATTCAAGAAGCCAGTTGCTAGACCAGATGTCAAGCTTGTCCAGGTCTGTTTGAAGTCCTGCTTGGTCCTCTTCCGATGTGATTCTCCTCATTAGTTTCACATCATCTGCGAACAGAGACACTTCTGAGTCTATCCCATCCGTCATGTCGTTTACATATACCAAGAATAACACTGGTCCTAGGACTGACCCCTGCGGTACGCCGCTCGTCACAGGCGCCCACTGTGATACCTCATCACGCACCATGACCCGTTGCTGCCTCCCTGTGAGGTATTTCCTGATCCATTCCAGTGCCCTTCCTGTTATACATGCTTGTTCTTCCAGCTTCTTTACTAATCTCATGTGAGGAACTGTGTCGAAGGCCTTCCTGCAGTCCAGGAAAATGCAATCAACCCACCCTTCTCTCTCTTGCCTTACCTCTGTTACTTTATCATAGAACTCTAGGAGATTTGTTACACAGGATTTGCCTTCCCGGAATCCGTGCTGTCTGGTGTTTATTATCCTGTTCAGCTCGAGGTGCTCCACCATTCTTTCCTGATGATTTTCTCCAGGACTTTGCACACTATACATGTAAGTGACACCGGTCTATAGTTTAGTGCCTTTTTCTGTCTCCTTTTTAAAGATGGGGACTACATTGGCCTTCTTCCATACCTCAGGTATCTGCCCATTTTCAAGGGATGTGTTGAATATTATGGTAAGTGGCACACTCAGTACCTCAGCTCCTTCCCGAAGAATCCACGGGAGATATTGTCCGGACCCATCGCCTTTGAGGTATCAAGGTCACTGAGTAACTGCTTCACCTCCTCCTCAGTTGTGTGTATGCCCTCTAGCACTTGATACATCCCTTGTTGGTGATGCACCCCATCCTGTCTACCCAGCTGCCTTCCTTCCTCCACTGTGAATACTTCCTTAAACCTCAAGTTGAGCTCCTCACATACCTCTTGATCATTGCTTGTGAGTTCCCCATCTTCTCTCCTCAGCCTTATCACCTGGTCTTTAACTGTTGTCTTCCTTCTGATGTGACTGTACATGAGCTTCGGGTCGGACTTAACTTTCGATGCTATGTCGTTTTCGTACTGTTTGTGTGTTGCGTGATGTATGTTGTATGTTGTGTGTTGTATGTTAGAAAGAACTTACCACATTTCTTGTTTCCCTTCCAAGTCGAGTGTTTTGCAGTATCATGGTGCCATGCTATATATAGGTAACTTTTCCATCAATATCTTCAATGTTTATGCTCCAGCTAATTAGGTCGGACCTGATGCTTTGCCAGATCACATGAGTAGTAAACTTACTCTCATTCCTGGAGACTTTAATGCCAGGCATAAGAATATGTTGGTGGGTTTGTAACAAAAAACAATGGAACTAAACAAATGATTTTTTTAAATGAACATTATAATGTTGGAACTGTGAGCACTAATGAGCCGACTCACATATATGGCGGCATTTTAGATTTGTTCCACTGATTTTATGAATCATAAACGATATATGACTATCATAGTTGATCTTCTATCTGATCACTTTCTAAGACTTACAACTGTCAACCTTGATCATAATCCAGCAATCAAGGAGCTAAATACGAAAGAAAAAACTTATTAGCTGCTCAGATACAATGGTATAAGAATTATGAGCCCGATGGCACACACAAATTCAATGATTTAGTTGTCACCATTGAGAACTTTCTCACTGATTAGCGAAATAGAAAAAGAAAAAAAAATCCACCTCTGTTGTTTCTCAGCCTCATAGCACACATAGATAAAAACACTCGTCACACTTTTGTATCATCATTTGCAGATGACACTAAAATAAGCATGAAAGTCACTACGGTAGAGGACACTGAAAAATTACAGGAAGACATAAGCAGGGTCTTCCAGTGGGCAGTGGAGAACAACATGACGTTCAATGGTGATAAGTTTCAGCTGCTGAGGTATGGAAAGAATGAAGAACTCAAAAGGAACACTATATACAAAACGCAAGAGGGTCACCACATAGAACGAAAGGAACACGTTAAGGACTTGGGAATAATTATGTCTGCTGATCTGTCTTTTAAAGACCATAATAAGACAAAGACCACGACAGCCAGGAAGATGACGGGGTGGATATTGAGAACTTTCAAAACAAGGCAAATAATGCCGATGGTGACACTCTTCAAATCGCTATATATTACATAATAATATATACCTGAAAAGCACTAGAGGGTCTGGTCCCAAATCTGCACACTGCCATAACAACATACTGGAGTGAGAGATATGGGAGAAAGTGTAAAATAAACCCAGTGAGGAGCAGGGGTGCGGTGGGGACAATAAGGGAACACTGTATCAACATCCGGGGTCCCAGATTATTCAACATCTTACCAGAAGATATTAGAAACACTGCTGGAACCAGTGTAGAAGCCTTCAAGAGGAAACTGGACAAGTATCTTCACCAGGTGCCAGATCAACCAGGCTGTGATGGATATGTGGGGCAGAGGGCCTCCAGCAGCAACAGCCTGGTTGACCAGGCAAGCACCAGACGAGCCTGACCCATGGCCGGGTTACGAGAGTAGCTAAACTCTCGAAACTCTTCAAAGGTATATCAAAGGTATACCATAAATAAGAACAAGCACCCTCATAAGTACGATAATAAACCATAATTACGCAGTTTAACACACGTAGTTTAACACACGCAGTTTAACACACGTAGTTTAACACACGCAGTTTAACACACGTAGTTTAACACACGTAGTTTAACACACGCAGTTTAACACACGTAGTTTAACACACGTAGTTTAACACACGCAGTTTAACACACGTAGTTTAACACACGCAGTTTAACACACGTAGTTTAACACACGTAGTTTAACACACGTAGTTTAACACACGTAGCAAGAAGGACTGGTAAAGTATAACATGACAGTAGAACACCTCATTTACTCAGAACTTTCCAAGCTGCGTTAACAAATGCAAGAACTGAACAGAAGAACTTCGTCAACAGGATTGGGAATTTTTTTTAGTGAGCTAAATAGAGCTAGTCTTTTATGTTTAAACTGGTAAGGAATAAATAAACAAACCAAGAAAGAGTGATAATGTTGCCCATCCTTTTCCTCTTGAAAAAACAAATGACCTCATAAAAAACTGGTCCAAAACATCCAGGCATGAAAATTTCCTATCTCATATTAGAGGAAACCTGGAGAGTGCTTCTGAAGGAAGGCTGAAATTGACTAATTTCTTATGACCCAAAATACTGATGAATGCAATTGACTCCTCCCCGAGTATGAATTAGATAATGCAAACAGAACCGTTATAGTACATAACCTAGCCAAAATGAATATTGGTGGTAAACCAAGTCTTAAGAAATGCTCCTAGGTACACCGCAGGGAGGAGTTCTCAGTCCCATGCTATTTAATGTTCTGATTAATGCTCTCCTAAATGCTCAACCTGCCTCACCTAAACATATAGCTATAAGCTAAGCTGATGACATCATGATACATACAATATACTACCATACAATATATTACTATTCTTAACGAGGTTTAAGTAATTAGTAATCGACTAGGCCTCGTCTTACCTCCGTCTAAAACAAATATATCGGAAAGCAAGCAACATCCCACTCATCTGTCTGCAGCGTGAAAACATCAGCTACGTTACATATTATAGATACATTGGTGTAGGCGTACCCTTTAATACCTTGGTGTAGACGTACCCTTTAATACCTTGGTGTAGACGTACCCTTTAATACCTTGGTGTAGACACACCCTTTAATGAATCCATCATACCACAACTAAACAAGAAATACAAAGATAGGCTGAATGCTCTCAAAGTTGTTGCTGCTACAACAACAACTATGGTGGTAATGTTGCTACAACAACAACTATGGTGGTAATGTTGCTGCTACAACACCAACTATGGTAGTAATGTTGCTGCTACAACACCAACTATGGTGGTAATGTTGCTGCTACAACAACAACTATGGTGGTAATGTTGCTGCTACAACACCAACTATGGTGGTAAAGTTGTTGCTACAACAACAACTATGGTGGTAATGTTGCTGCTACAACAACAACTATGGTGGTAATGTTGCTGCTACAACAACAACTATGGTGGTAATGTTGCTGCTACAACACCAACTATGGTGGTAATGTTGCTGCTACAACAACAACTATAGTGGTAATGTTGCTGCTACAACAACAACTATGGTGCTAATGTTGCTGCTACAACAACAACTATGGTGCTAATGTTGCTGCTACAACAACTATGGTGCTAATGTTGCTGCTACAACAACAACTATGGTGGTAATGTTGCTACAACAACTATGGTGGTAATGTTGTTGCTACAACAACAACTATGGTGGTAATGTTGCTGCTACAACAACAACTATGGTGGTAATGTTGCTGCTAAAACAACAACTATGGTGGTAATGTTGCTGCTACAACAACAACTATGGTGGTAATGTTGCTGCTACAACAACTATGGTGGTAATGTTGCTGCTACAACAACAACTATGGTGGTTATGTTGCTGCTACAACACCAACTATGGTGGTAATGTTGCTGCTACAACAACTATAGTGGTAATGTTGTTGCTACAACAACAACTATGGTGGTAATGTTGTTGCTACAACAACAACTATGGTGGTAATGTTGCTGCTACAACAACAACTATAGTGGTAATGTTGCTGCTACAACAACAACTATGGTGCTAATGTTGCTGCTACAACACCAACTATGGTGGTAATGTTGCTGCTACAACAACTATGGTGGTAATGTTGCTACAACAACAACTATGGTGGTAATGTTGCTGCTACAACAACAACTATGGTGGTAATGTTGCTGCTACAACAACAACTATGATGGTAATGTTGTTGCTACAACAACAACTATGGTGGTAATGTTGCTGCTACAACAACAACTATGGTGGTAATGTTGCTGCTACAACAACAACTATGGTGGTAATGTTGCTACAACAACAACTATGGTGGTAATGTTGCTGCTACAACAACAACTATTGTGGTAATGTTGCTGCTACAACACCAACTATGGTGGTAATGTTGCTGCTACAACAACAACTATGGTGGTAATGTTGCTGCTACAACAACAACTATGGCGGTAATGTTGCTGCTACAACAACAACTATGGTTGTAATGTTGCTGCTACAACACCAACTATGGTGGTAATGTTGCTACAACAACAACTATGGTGGTAATGTTGCTGCTACAACACTAACTATGGTGGTAATGTTGTTGCTACAACAACAACTATGGTGGTAATGTTGCTGCTACAACAACAACTATGGTGGTAATGTTGCTGCTACAACAACAACTATGGTGGTAATGTTGCTGCTACAACACCAACTATGGTGGTAATGTTGCTGCTACAACACCAACTATGGTGGTAATGTTGCTGCTACAACAACAACTATGGTGGTAATGTTGCTGTTACAACAACAACTATAGTGGTAATGTTGCTGCTACAACACCAACTATGGTGGTAATGTTGCTGCTACAACAACTATGGTGGTAATGTTGCTGCTACAACAACAACTATAGTGGTAATGTTGTTGCTACAACAACAACTATAGTGGTAATGTTGCTGCTACAACAACAACTATGGTGGTAATGTTGCTGGTACAACAACAACTATGGTGGTAATGTTGCTGCTACAACAACTATGTGGTAATGTTGTGCTACAACAACTATGGTGGTAATGTTGCTGCTACAACAACAACTATGGTGGTAATGTTGCTGCTACAACAACTATGGTGGAATGTTGCTGCTACAACAACAACTATGGTGGTAATGTTGCTGCTACAACAAACTATGGTGTAATGTTGCTACAACACAACTATGGTGGTAATGTTGCTGCTACAACACAACTATGGTGGTAATGTTGCTGCTACAACAACAACTATGGTGTAAGTGCTCAAAATAATATGTGGTAATGTTGCTAAAACTGCTACAACAACTATGGGTAATGTTGCTGCTACAACAACTATGGTGGTAATGTTGCTGCACAACAAACTATGGTGGTAATGTTGCTGACAACAACAACTATGGTGGTAATGTTGCTACAACAACAACTATGGTGGTAATGTTGCTGCTACAACACAACTATGGTGGTAATGTTGTGCTAACAACAACTATGGTGGTAATGTTGCTGCTACAACAACAACTATGGTGGTAATGTTGGCTACAACACAACTATGGTGGTAATGTTGCTGCTACAACAACAACTATTGGTAAGTTGTTGCTAACAACACTATGGTGGTAATGTTGTGCTACACAACAACTATGGTGGTAATGTTGCTGCTACAACAACAATATGGTGGTAATGTCTGCTAACAATATGTGGTAATGTTGTTACAACACACTATGATGGTAATGTTGCTGCTACAACAACTATGGGTAATGTTGTGAAATATGTGGAATGTATGTACAACACTATGTGGTATGATGCTGTAAAACTGGTTATGTTGTGCTATGTAATATTGGTAGCAATTCTCCGACCCTTGAGTATGAATGACAACAAATTGTAAGCCCTCAACGAATTATTCTTATTATTTCTGTCGCTACAATGTACCAAGGTATACTTAATATGGGAAGTGACAACACCATCCTATGTTGGTAATGTTTTAAGCTAGTAATGCTGCTGACAGAGTTGTTGTGATTTATACTGTAATGGTATTAGAATGTTAAGAAATGAATCAGACACTAGGAATCTTAATGAATGTCTAGAACAGATGTAAATGGGTTGTGAAAACACGCAATTATATAAAGTTTTCTAACACGCACCTGGAGCTATCTTAGTATCCAAACATCTAACCTGTCATAGACACCTCCATGCAAACCTCCTTACAGGATATGACAAAACACTCAGTGTTAATGTTGAGATATCTGAAAATTTTTGAGGATGTATCCGTAATTTGAATCGACTAGATGTAGACTAGATGTTCATCTCATTAATACCTATGTATCTTGTCTACTCAACCATGTATCATTGTACCATGTCTAAATAAAGTATTATTATTAATGAACGGTATTTATAGAGACTGCAACCCAGCTATGATCATTTTTTTAGTGGTAATAAGATATTAATGTTTTTGAGATTGTGCTTCTTACTGTACTGTGTACAACAACTATATGAAGCAATTGTGAAATGTGAAATAACTAATATTTCTATGTAATGATGTGACAATGCTCAGTGAGGTCTGACAAAGACCCATTGTGACCTTTGTAATCCTGTTTTTGCTTTGCGCTACCACTCACAGGATGAGCATGGGATATACAACTAGCCGCTCAGGGGGTACAACTAACTGTATGTAAGCCTTACTGT
The DNA here is from genome assembly GCA_009830355.1 of Cherax destructor. Lineage (NCBI taxonomy): Eukaryota > Metazoa > Arthropoda > Malacostraca > Decapoda > Parastacidae > Cherax > Cherax destructor. The sequence continues at coordinate 12,187 of WNWK01015198.1, forward strand.
ATTGTGCTCGTCAAGGGCGGGTCTGGGTGTCCCCGTTCCCTGCACGAGGGTCCTGTGGGGCACTTTGTTGGCCGCATCTCTGATGTTACTACAGTTGAAGAACCTTCTGCCGATGCTATGTTGTCTGTTGATTTCTCTGAGTCTTCAGATGAATTTTTGTTGCCTGTTGACTTTCCTGAGCCATCTGTTGGCCTCCCTGAGTTGTCTGCTGAGTTCCCTGAACCATCTGTTAATCTGATATTGTCAGCTGACCTCTCTACCAGAAGCTTGTTTTCTAAAGTTGAGCCCCAATCGTGATGCTGCAGTGTGTGTTTGTTGAATACCATATCATTTTGTGTTCCCTCCATATGGTACTTCTGTCTGTCCCGTGTACTATGAGCCACACCAGGTGGTTGCGGAGGGTGTGGAGCAGTAGTTGTCTGTAGGGAAGTGGCTGGAGGCCAGGGAAACACAGGGGTTGTCTTACCACGCTGTCTAGAGGCCCTAACAGCATCTTCGCTGCTCTGGTGCGTCGGTCCGTCGCTAGAGTCTCTCGCTGACAAGCTGGCGTCACCAGAAGCTCTCCTCCTGGCGTCTGAGTGACGAAAAGCACGAGGGACTCCGCCAACATCATCCACAACTTCGCCATTTCTAGTTTTTGTCATCAACTCGTTCGCTTGATTTTCCTTCACGGGATTGTCAGATTCCAGACCATCTTTGGTTCCACTTACTAGAAAGTCGAAGTTACGGTCAGAATTCTCGCTGTGGTGCACCTTATCACAGTCATCGTTATGATGGTCATCATGGCTTCCTGAGATACCAGACACCTCAGTATCCATCTCTCGTCCATCATCCCCACCAAGAGCAGAGAGGTATCAGTAGTATGAAGTATCACGTTTCTCTCACTGCTATCCGAGTGAAGTAGTAAGTGTCTCTCACTACTGTCTGTGTTATCAGAGCGTTCGGTGTTGTAGGTCGTGGCTGGGTGTGTTGTGGTAGTCGTCAGTAGCAGCAGAAGGGTGAAGGTCGTCTCCATCACAAACCTCCACCTGCCTCCTCCACCGCCTGATGTGACGCTCATTCTTCCCTGTAGAAGGTATTCAATTGTTAGTAGGTTTTGACACACAAGACTGATAAATGCGTTAAGTTTCATTGTGTGTTTACGTTATCTCAGTTAGATTCCTTATTGTTTTTGTGTTAGTATAATAGTCTTTTATTTCTATAAGTGAAGTATTTTTGATATGCCATTTTATTGTTTTTGATGAATGTGTACTAGTGTTTTGTTAATCGTGTCTCTCCCTAATTTTTGTAAGATCTTTTGTTTTTTTGTATAAATAGTATTTGCTTGTGTGTTTTGGAACTAAACCAGATAATACTCTCATAGGTTTACCAGCAACCAGGTACCCCTGGAGAGATGATTAAGAATTAGTAGACCCAGTCCAAAGATTCACTGCACATATGAGTACAATAAAGCATCTAAATTACTGGGAACAGTTGAAGTCCCTTGACCTGTACTCCTTGGAATGCAAGTGAGAAAGATACATGATAATATTCTCCCTAGGCTGGAATGCTGCTGTACACTAACGGCCCCCATCAAGGCAGGCGAAATTGCTGACCTGGAGAGTGTACAAAGAATTTTCACAGCATACATAAGTACGATAAAGGCACCTAAATTACTGGGAACGGTTGAAGTCCCTTGATTTGTATTCCCTGGAACGCAGGCGAGAGAGATACATGATAATATGCACTTGGAAAATCCTAGAGGGATTAGTAGCAAACTTGCACACGAAAATCACTCCATATGAAAGCAAAAGACTCGGCAGGAGATGCAACATTTCCCCGATGAAAAGCATGGGTGCCACGAATACACTAAGAGACAACACAAGTGTCAGGGGCCCAAGACTGTTCAACTGCCTCCCAGCATACATAAGAGGGATTACCAATAGACCCCTGACTGTTTTCAAGAGGGAGCTGGAAAGGCACCTAAAGTCAGTGGTTCGTATGTCGGTCTGCGTGCGGCCAGCAGTATCAACCTGGTTGATCAGGTTCTGATCCACTGCGAAGCCTGGTCATGGACCGGGCAGCGAGAGGTGTTGACCCCCAGAACACCCTCCAGGTATACTCCAGGTATATCTCGGGGTAAAAATCCCAACAAATCTTATCTTAATCGTATGAAATAACGATGATGTTTGAATCTCAATTCAAGTTGTTTCCCTGTTTGGCCAATGTAAAATGTTTCACAACCTCTACAAAGCACTATAATAACACAACCTATCATCTCAGTAAGTAATTTTTAGTTAACGTATCTTTTGCTGTGGTATCGTTTTGAACACCGTATTTGTTTTTTGACGCATTTGAGAGTAACAGGTAACTGAGAAAGATTTTCATTGAATGGTAATAATAACATGTGTTTCAGAGACTGTGTTTTTCATACAGGTCATAAAATGTATTTTGGGAAGTCAAGGCTTCCTCAACATATTTAGGGTATCGTGATTTAGTTGTAATACCTGGAGTTTACCTGGAGAGAGTTCCAGGGGTCAACGCCCCTGCGGCCCGGTCGAGGAATTGACGGACTTGAGAATGCGAACGTCTGAATTCTTCAAGTTCTTCATTTCTTATTTTTAAATTTTATTGGCTCTCCTTTTGCACTTCATCACCATTCATTCAACGTCTGTTTTCTTTTTCCAAAACATATACTCCGTTTGTTGTCTTTAACCTTTTCAAGGCAGACGAAATTGCAGACCTGGAGAATATACAGAGAACTTTCACAGCACGTATAAGTACAATAAAGCACCTCAATTACTGGGAATGGCTGAAATCCCTTGACCAGTACATCTTGGAATGCAGGCGAGAAAGATACATCATAATACACACTTGGAAAATCCTAGAGGGACTAGCCCCAAATCCACACAGAAATCACTCCCTACAGAAGCCAAAGATTCAGCAGGCGGTGCAACATCCTCACAATGAAAAGCAGGGGCGTCATGAGTACACTAAGAGACAACAATGTAAGTGTCAGGGGCCTATGACTGTTCAACTGCCTCTCAGCATACATAAGGGGAATTACTAATAGACCCCTGGCTGCTTTCAAGAGAGAACTGGACAGGCACCTAAAGTCAGTACCTGACCTGCCTGGCTGTGGTTTGTACGTTGGTTTGCGTGAGGTCGGCAGTAAAAGTCTGGATGATCAGGCCCTGATCCACCGCGAGGCTTGGTCATAGACTGGGCAGCGGGGGTGTTGACCCCCAGAACACCCTCCAGGTATACTCCAGATATACATAGATGATAGCAGACCTCCAGACACTGGTCCAGACTACTGCTTTGAGTATCTCTCAACTGTACATTTTCACTCTGACTTTTCTAATCATTAATACTAAACATTACGTACATATCTTTGAAGGAATACATGGGTAAAGAAATCTACCCTTGCTTGTTTGCCTTGCCCTTGCTTGTTTGCCTTGCCCTTGCTTGTTTGCCTTGCCCTTGCTTGTTTGCCTTGCCCTTGCTTGTTTGCCTTGCCCTTGCTTGTTTGCCTTGCCCTTGCTTGTTTGCCTTGCCCTTGCTTGTTTGCCTTGCCCTTGCTTGTTTGCTGCCTTGTGCTCCTTGCTTGTTTGCTTGCCCTTGCTTGTTTGCCTTGCCCTTGCTTGTTGCCTTGCCTTTTGTTTGCCTTTGCCTGCTGTTTGCCTTCCCTTGCTTGTTTGCCTGCCCTGCTTGTTTGCCTTGCCATTGCTTGTTTGCCTTGCCCTTGCTTGTTTGCCTTGCCCTTGCTTGTTTGCCTTGCCCTTGCTTGTTTGCCTTGCCCTTGCTTGTTTGCCTTGCCCTTGCTTGTTTGCCTTGCCCTTGCTTGTTTGCCTTGCCCTTGCTCTACCTTGGTGAGTGCTTTGTTTGCTGACTTAGTTACGACCAAGTGCTGACTAACAGGTGTGTTCGTAATACGTGGTAAGGGAAGCACACTAATGAAGTCAAGTCTAGCCAAGCGTTTAGCGTGTTTACCTGGAGTTTACCTGGAGAGAGTTCCAGGGGTCAACGTCCCTGCGGCCCGGTATGTGACCAGGCCTCATGTTGGATCAGAGCTTGATCAATCAGGCTGTTACTGCTGGCCGACTTGAGGTGCCTGTCCAGTGCCTACTTGAAGACAGCCAGGGGTTTGTTGGTAATCCCCCTGATGTATGCTGGGAGGCAGTTGAACAGTCTTGGGCCCCTGACACTGTGTTGTCTCTTGCAACGTGCTAGTGGCACCCCTGCTTTTCATTGGGGGGATGTTGCATCGTCTGCCGAGTCTTTTGCTTTCGTAGGGAGTGACTCTCGTGTGCAAGTTTGGTACTAATCCCTCTAGGATTTTCCACGTGTATATAATAATGTATCTCTCTCGCCTGCGTTCTAGAGAGTACAGGTTTAGGAACCTTCAAGCGTTCCCAGTAGTTGAGGTGGTTTATCGCACTTATGCGTGCGGTGAAGGTTCTCTGCACATTTTCAAGGTCAGCAATTTCACCTGCCTTGAAAGGTGCAGTTAGTGTGCAGCAATATTCCAGCCTAGATAGAACAAGCGATCTGCGTGTGGCCACTGTGACGTCATAACTCAGCATCCAGGAGTGCATGCTGAGTTATGACGTCACAGTGGCCACACGCTAAACGCTTGGCTAGACTTGACTTCATTAGTGTACTTCCCTTACCACGTATTACGAACACACCTGCTAGTCAGCACTTGGTCGTAACTAAGTCAGCAAACAAACTTGTTTATATCGACGTAATGTGAAGGTAATAGTGAGACGAGACAATAGTGAGACGAGACATGGCGTGTGGAAGAAACATGTAGTATGGTTAAGCGAATTAAAAAGTCAATAAATAATGGCCTTTTTATATATTTACGTTGAGAAAACTCAGTACCAGAATGTTTGCCGTGTACACAGTGATTGATGAACCATTAACCCTCCACCCACCTCGTTATATAACAGGCCAACGGTGTGTTTACTAACCTTAATGTACAGGTAAAACACACACATGCGCACACACAAGTGTTCACACACACGTGCATACATACATACACACACATGGAGCAGGGAGAGAGAGGACCTAGTAGTGAAGAGGCAGGGCCAGGAGCTAAGTCTCGACCCCTGCAACCACAATTAGGTGAGCAATTAGGTGAGTACACACACACACACACACACACACACACACACACACACACACACACACACACACACATGGGTCCTGAGAGAGGGAGCAGAGGAGCTATGTGTACCACTAACAACAATATTCAACACATCTATCGAAACAGGGAGACTGCCTGAGGTATGGAAGACAGCAAATGTAGTCCCAATTTTTGAAAAAGGAGACAGACACGAAGCACTAAACTACAGACCAGTGTCACTGACGTGTATAATATGCAAAGTCATGGAGAAGATTATCAGAAGAGTGGTGGAACACCTAGAAAGGAATGAGCTTATCAATGACGGCCAACATGGTTTCAGGGACGGGAAATCCTGTGTCATAAACCTACTGGAGTTCTGTGACAGGGTGACGGCAGTAAGACAAGAGAGAGAGAGAGGTAGGTAGATTACATTTTCTTGGACTGTAAGAAGGCGTTTGACACAGTTCCACACAAGGAATAAGTGCAAAAGCTGGAGGACCAGGCAGGGATAACAGGGAAGTCACTACAATGGATCAGTCCCGGAGCTAAGGGGTATGTCCAACGAGGAGAGGTTAAGGGAAATCGACCTGACGACACTGGAGGACAGGAGAGATAGGGAAGACATGATAACGACATATAAAATACTGAGAGGAATTGACAAGGTGGGCAGAGATAGAATGTTCCAGAGATGGGACACAGCAACAAGGGGTCACAATTGGAAGTTGAAGACTCAGATGAATCACAGGGATGTTAGGAAGTATTTTTTCAGTCACAGAATGGTCGGGAAGTGGAATAGTTTGGGAAGCGATGTAGTGGAGGCAGGTTCCATTCATAGCTTTAAGAAGAGGTATGATAAAGCTCATGGCGCAGGGAGAGTGACCCAGTAGCGGCCAGTGAAGAGGCGGGGCCAGGAGCTATGACTCGACCCCTGCAACCACAACTAGGTAGGTGAGTACACACACACACACACACACACACACACACACGTGTGTACTCACCAACCAGGTGAAAAAGGTGTCCCTGTTTGCAGACGATGTGAAGCTAATGCGGAGAATTCAAACGGATGAGGATCAGATAGAACTACAAAGGGATTTGGAGAGTCTGCAACTATCCAACAACTATCTCCCGGAGTTTAACCCCACCAAGTGCAAAGTCATGAAGATTGGGGAAAGTCCGAGAAGATTGCAGATGGAAAATGCAGATGGCTAGGGGGGCCATAGATTGCAAGCCTCACTCAAGGATAGGGATCTTGGGGTGAGTATTATACCGAGCACATCTCCTGAGGCGCACATCAACCACATAACTGCTCAAGCATATGGACGACCGGCAAACCTAAGAATAGCGTTTCGACACCTGAGTAAGGAGTCATTCAAGACACTGTACACCGTGTAAGTCAGGCCTATATTGGAGTATGCAGCACCAGTATGGAACCCACACCTGGTCAAGCACGTCGAGAAATTAGAAAAAGCAACAAGACTAGTCCCGGAGCTAAGGGGTATGTCCTACGAGGAGAGGTTAACGGAAATCAGCCTGAAAACACTGAAGAACAGGAGGAATAGGTAAGACACGACAAGGACTTATTAAATACTTAGAGGAATTGACAAAGTGGATAGTGACAGAAATAAGACAGACAGTCCTCGATGACGCACTGACTTTCTTGGGTTATCCTGGGTGGCTAACCTTCCGGGGTTAAAAATCCGAAGAAATCTTATCTTATCTTATTTATTACATGGTGTTACCGGCTTCTGCGCGGCCTACGTGGCCATATGGAAATATCAAGGACCCCAGTGGAAATATGTCACTTTGATATTTTGGAGTTATCCTAGGTAATTTACACCATATATGATAATTGTACGTATGTGTACTTGTGCCTGCCTAAACAAACTTACTTCTCACTATGAGAACTAATCGAATCGAATAAGTTCAGGTAAGACCCACAGGTGGGTCGAGAGGAAGTGTGGACAGCTGAAGAGTAGTCGGTGAGAGGAAGGTCTTGAGTCGTAGATAAAGTGCCAGGGCTTAACCCAGCTGCGGAGCGATAGGGGACAGGAGCTGGAGATCAGGAACTGAAGATCAGGAATTTGCAGGCGATGTAGGTGTTACGCTGCTGGCTGCATCACTGCACAGAAGTACTAGCTGGTGACAAGGCTGGCGGCTGGCGTGGGTTGACAGGGACTGGGACTTGCAGTTTGATGGTGAGGTGCTTGATTACGTCGTGGCTGTCGTGGCTGTTACTGGAGTGTGATTTAATGGCGGGAGCCGTTTGTTATGAGAACTAACCGCCCACTGCCCCATTTATAAAGAACCCCTAGGCTGGGCACGGGGCAGAAGGTTGCCGTATATGACAAATGTTATGACCATACCACTCCTCACACTTATGCATTATTCCACATGCAATGGTGTGTTGAAAAAATGCCAACACAATGCTCAACAACGCTTCAGGAAAGGACAAAGCTCATCCCCTAGCGGTGAAGGCACCACACGCAGATTTCCTTCTAGCTGTTCCCAATTCCTCTCTGGGGACTCGACTCGACCCACAGGCCATTCGGATTGGTGTTGCTCTTCGCCTAGCCGCCCCCATACTCACCGAACATAGGTGTATTTGCGGCAGGGCGACGGCTGATCAATTCGGACTTCATGGTCTAGTGTGTCACATCAGAAGGGAAGTATGCTAGACATGAGGAGGTCAACGACATCATAAAGAGAAGCCTCGTCACAGCCCGTTGCCCAGTCCAACGGGAACCTCGAAGTGCAGAGGTCTGACGGAAGTCAAAAGCGTCCTGATGGAGCCACTATGCTACCCTGGAAGGTTGGTAAGCAGATTGCCTGGGACTACACCTGTGCCGCCACTTTGGCAGACACCTACTTGCCATACTCCATAGCTGAAGGGGGTGGAGCTGCCAGCCACAGGGAGACCCAGAAGACCCGCAAATATGAAGGCCTTTCCCCTTGATATAATGTCATCCCAATAGGGTCGGAGACCCTTTAAGCATGGGGCAAGTGTGCTCTAAAGTTCCTCAAAGAGCTGGGTGAAAAACTCATCATAGAAACTAAGGACCACAGGGCAGCCAGCTTAATCTTTCAGACTCAGTGTTGCGATCCAGAGGGAAAATGCCTGCAGCAGTTTGGGCACGCGGGCCACTGCCGGGGAGCTGGACGAAATATTCGAGATGTAGCTCTGAGTTGTTATCTATGTTGTTTTACTCCCTATTGTATTTTTGTCAATGCATTTTGTCAATGTATTTTGTCTTTAAATAAAGTATATATAAAACATAGGGAGTGGTAGGAGAAAATTTTCAAACAACTTCAGGAAGAACCTTGAGTTTTCCCTGAAGCAAGTTTATTCTTTTCTCTGAGGATGAGGGTCCCCAGGACAGTTCCAGAGGTGGTACCTCCAATACTTTATATATATATATATGTCGTGCCGAATAGGTAAACTGGTCAATTAGCAATAACTCATTTAAACTTAAGTCCTTTCTAAAATTTTATCTTATACATTTAAAGATATATTTTTCAGTTATGTTAATATAAAAAATAATGATTTTGTACCAAAAGAACCTTAGGAAACTTACCTAACCTTATTATAACAAGCGCAATTTAATTTAGCCTAATCCATCTATATATATTTTATATAAGTTTGTGATGTAGCCACTGTGCTGTGAGGTCAAAAAGGGAGACCTAATTAACCACACCTTGCCTTGGCAAATAGCTGTCAGTCACGCCTCCATGCTTAAGTCTCAGGTCTTTTGTTCTTGTACTAGCGTCAGGTCTCGGCGTCAGGTCAAAACACGTGGTGCACTCCTCATTGGTGAGGTGCTTGAAGGACCATATATAAGCTCAAGGAAATAGCTAGAGAGAGATTCGGGCGGAGGTCTGACCGCTTTCCTTACCTCCCCCCCTACATGACAAGTTTACAATCATTTAATAATAAACAAACACAATGAAATATATTTTTTTCGTTAGATTCAGAATCAGTTTTGAGAATGACTAAATTAATACATAGCATTAGAAATCTTCCTTACGAAGAAAGATTGAAGACCCTAAAATTACATTCACTTGTAAGACGTAGAATGAGGGGAGACATGATCGAGGTATACAAGTGGAAAATGGGTATTAACAAAGGGGATATAAATAAGGTCTTGAGGATATCTCTCCAAGAGAGAACCCGCAATAATGGATTCAAGTTAGATAAGTTTAGATTTAGAAAGGATATAGGAAAGTATTGGTTTGGAAATAGGGTAGTTGATGAGTGGAACAGTCTGCCTAGTAGGGTTATTGAAGCTAGGACCTTGGGTAGTTTCAAATTTAGGTTGGATAAATTCATGAGTGAGAGGGGTTGGATTTGAGTGGGACTCGCGCATGAGTGGGTAGAATTGTCAAAGCTTATTTCTTGGGTAGCATTGAAGATTGGGTTGAGCAAATATTCTGTTAGTGGGACGGATTGTGAAGGACCTGCCTAGTATGGGCCAACAGGCCTGCTGCAGTGTTCCTCCTTTCTTATGTTCTTATGTTCTTAAATTATTGCATACACAAATTTGTGCTTGCCCTATTCGACAAGAAGTGCGTTACTATTTAAACCAAAATAGCAAGTTTTACTTATTCGGCACGACATATATAGTATATGCATCAGGGATTTAGAGAAGGATAATTATTACTTAATTACTTAATTATGATTTAATTACTTTAGAAAATTAGAGACATTTCCTGCGTAATATAATAGCAATTATATTTTTTTTATAAAATAAGACGTGAATTAGTTTAACTCAGAAAGCGTGTGTGTAAAATGTGAAATATACACACATAAAAAACTTTTAGTTAAGTTAACCCTCGATTTATTGTCCTAGTCTGACTAATTTAGATAAAATGTGTAAAAGTAAATTGGAATGATCGAATAATAATTACATAAGAACATAAGAACATAAGAAAGGAGGAACACTGCAGCAGGCCTGTTGGCCCATACTAGGCAGGTCCTTCACAATCCGTCCCACTAACAGAATATTTGCTCAACCCAATCTTCAATGCTACCCAAGAAATAAGCTTTGACAATTCTACCCACTCATGCGCTAGTCCCACTCAAATCCAACCCCTCTCACTCATGAATTTATCCAACCTAAATTTGAAACTACCCAAGGTCCTAGCTTCAATAACCCTACTAGGCAGACTGTTCCACTCATCAACTACCCTATTTCCAAACCAATACTTTCCTATATCCTTTCTAAATCTAAACTTATCTAACTTGAATCCATTATTGCGGGTTCTCTCTTGAGAGATACCCTCAAGACCTTATTTATATCCCCTTTGTTAATACCCATTTTCCACTTGTATACCTCGATCATGTCTCCTCATTCTACGTCTTACAAGTGAATGTAATTTTAGGGTTTTCAATCTTTCTTCGTAAGGAAGATTTCTAATGCTATGTATTAATTTAGTCATTCTACGCTGAATGTTTTCTAACGAATTTATGTCCATTCTGTAATATGGAGACCAGAACTGAGCTGCGTAATCTAGGTGAGGCCTTACTAATGATGTATAAAGCTGTAATATAACCTCTGGACTTCTGTTGCTAACACTTCTTGATATAAATCCCAGTAATCTATTTGCCTTATTACGTACGCTTAGGCATTGCTGTCTTGGTTTAAGGTTGCTGCTTACCATCACCCCCAAGTCCTTCTCGCAATCTGTATGGCTAAGTTCTACGTTATTTAACTTATAAGTGCTTGGGTTATGGACACTCCCGAGCTTCAGAACCTTGCATTTATCTACATTGAACTGCATCTGCCACTTTTCTGACCACGAATTAAGTTTGTCTAAATCTTCCTGAAGTTCTATGACATCTATGTTTGAATCAATTATCCTACCTATCTTCGTGTCGTCGGCGAATTTGCTCATATCACTAGTAATTCCCTCATCAAGGTCATTGATATATATTATAAATAACAATGGGCCTAAGACTGATCCCTGTGGAACACCACTTGTTACAAGTCCCCATTCGGATTTAACCCCATTTATGCACACTCTCTGCTTCCTATTGGTGAGCCATGACTCGATCCATGACAGCACTTTTCCCCCAATGCCATGAGCTGCCACTTTCTTTAACAGTCTCTGGTGCGGTACTCTATCAAAAGCCTTACTAAAGTCTAAATATACAATATCGAATTCTTTATCGTGATCAACAGCCTCAAAAGCTTTACTGAAGAAGGTTAATAAATTAGATAGGCAGGAACGGCCCCTCGTGAATCCATGCTGGGTATCATTAATCAAATTATGGTTATCTAGATGGCTTCAATAATATCAGCTATAATTGACTCTAGTAATTTGCCTACAATTGAGGTCAGGCTTATTGGGCGGTAGTTAGACGGTAGTGACTTGTCCCCTGCTTTAAAAATAGGAATTACATTAGCCATCTTCCACATATCAGACACTACACCTGTTTGAAGAGATAAATTAAAAATGTTAGATATTGGTTCACAGAGTTCCATTTTGCATTCCTTAAGAACCCTTGCAAAAAGCTCATCAGGACCCGGCGATTTATTTTGTTTCAGTCGGTCCAGCTGTTTCATAATCATTTCGCTAGTGACTGTGATATTACTTATTATGTTAACCCACGGATTAACTGGTTATTGTAACAATACACAAATAACCCTCACGTAGGAGAGGGTAGCTTACGACGACGTTTCGGTCTCCCTTGGACCATTTACAGTCACAATAGTCCAAGTCGGATCGAAACATCGCCGTAAGATTCTAACTTATGTGTGGGTTATTTGTATATTGTTCCAGTCACGGTATTGAGCATCTTTGTTCTTTATTGTGCGACTCCACTGATTAATTGGTTATTGTTTGTACAGGGTGAGTCATAAAGCTCTTGAATCTGAAACAAGTCAAGTTAGTAATGAAAAAATATATGGATTTAAAATATGTGATGTCACCTATTATAAATAATAATAATAATAATAATAATAATAATAATAATAATAATAATAATAATAATAATAATAATAATAATAATAAATTTATTTTGACATGATATAAGTTACAATCAAAATAATTAAAAAAGAATGGCCAGTTATATTTAAACTGTAAATAAAACTGGTGAAAGTTAAAAGTGTAAATATAAAAGTGATTTTAAAAATGTATCCCCTAATTTTTGTGGTGAGTTCAGGAGTGTAAATTTTGGCGTCATGGCGTCGGGATGTAGTGAGTTATGTAGTGCGTTTAGAAGCCAAGTAAACCAGTTAATCAAGGGCGCTGGTACCTATAATTGAGCGCACTTACAGAACTAGTATACAGTGTTTACTGGAGGCAGGATAAGGACGCTACTAGATGAATATAATAAAGGAAGATGTAATAGTGAGGTGGTGTATGGTAGAGGACTAGGCTCCTATGTCACAGACATCATCTGTAAGTCCCCTTCCCAGCTACAATTTATACAGTGGTACGTCAGGTAATTGACTTAGTTTGTAGGTGCAATTTATACAGTGGTACGTCAGGTAAGTGACTTAGTTTGTAGGTGCAATTTATACAGTGGTACATTAGACAAGTGACCTGGTTGGCCACCATAGTGTACATGGCGGAGGCGTCACTACTTTCTAACATCAATAAATTACAGTAGAACGGCAATACATTTAAAACTGAGTTGATGTACATTGAAATATTTAATTATCTTGAAATTGATTGATCTTAACTTTTGATAATTATCATAGCCCGGGAATACGCAATGATATACTTAAATTTTATTGTGCAGTCCACTGGTCATGCAAATGGTTCTAGAACTTCAAATTTAGTATTGAGGAATCGAAAATGAAATGGGAGTAAAAATGTCTAATAAAGAAAAAACTTGGGATCACAAACGTGATAAATATGTCATTAGAGGAGCATATAGTGGAGAACATCACCATCATATGTGAGACTGACGAATCTTAGAACATCAATCAAAAAACAAAACAGAATCAATTAGGACACTACATATGACGTATGTAAGGATCATAATGGAATACACTGTCGCAGCATGGAATCCCCTCCTGATGAAGGGAATTCCATGCTGCTAGAACTAAAGAAGGTTCAGAGAGTTGAAAAAAGAATTGTGCCAGTGCTCAGATAAAAACAACAACTTTGTAACTTGTCATGATTGTGACCAGATCTACCTGAGTTCAATACCTTTGTAACTTGCTCAGCTATCAAAACTTTGAGGCCCAGTCCCTGGATCCATTATGTACCTCTGTAACCTTTTGACTACCGCCCACAGGATGTGTATAGGGTGCATAATAAAGATCTTAAACTAAACTAACTAAATCAGTGCTCAGAATAATGCATTACCCTTGAAAACTAAAAAGACGGAATTTTAAAGCCATTAAAGTGAAGAATAAGAGACGACAAGATTACGACTTTTGAAATCTTGAGAGGAATCGACAGGGTAGACAAAGACAGGCAGTCTAAAAGGAGAGGACCAGGAACAAGGGGAACACATAAGAAAGCTAAAAACACAGATGAGCCATAAGGACTTTAGAAAGTATTTCTATAGTCTCAGGGTGATTCAGAAATTTTATTAGGTAGAAGAGGAGGTGATAGAGGTCCCTACCATTCACAGATTTAGGAGAAAGTACAATAAAGGGCATCAGCAATATTGTCCTCCAAAATGTGCACACTACAAATAGATGATCGTAGACAACTCATTAACCAGATATTCTTCTGCGTACTGTTTATAAAGACCAACAGACTATGAATGCTCAAAATTTGTATATGCAGCGAAGGTGAGAGGCAGACTTTGAAGTATTTCAATGATAATGCTAGATGTATTTCGATCGCTGCTGGTTCCGAGAAAGGTATCCCCGTATTCTATAGCTCCAGTCCCCTGTGCATAAGTCGATAATGCTGTTAAATATTAATGCTGAAGATATGACGGGAATCAGAGAGGATATTCACAAATAATCACACGAAAGCTAATATTAAATTAGCTTTAAGTTATCAGCATGAAGGACAAGTATTATTTCAGTTTTTTTTATAATTTATTCCAAAAAAGCAGAGACCCACACAAAATCAGATATTATAGACACATAAAAAGAACAAAGTTCATTTAAGGTAGGATAAGCAAATAAAGTCAAACTGAAACTTACCTCTGATCAGAAGCGACATTCTCCAATCATTTCACAGAAACCGATTTGATTAATATAATTGGAACAGGATAACATACACAAGTTAGCATCAAGAAAGTCAGTACGTCATCGATGACTCTTATTTCCATTGAGGTCCTTCAACCTTGTCCCTCAGGATTCTACCCACACCACCCAAGTACCTACTTATTGCTAGGTGAACAGTGACAGCAGGTGTAAGGAAACATGCCCAACGTTTCCACCCATGCCGGGGATTAACCCACGAACACTCAGTGTTTGAGTTGAGGCGAAAGTAAGTCTTCAGTTCAGGTGGTGTCTTGGGTCCGGTGTGTACGATGGTGTTGAGGCATCAACTCCACAGACTCGCCCGTCTTGTTATCTTGCTCATTACACAAAGCTTCTACGGAGTAGCAGAGGTGCTGGCGCAGGAGTCGGGGTTAAATCTCAGAGTCTGTGTTCTCGCTGGTATATTATCATCATGTGTCTTATAAACTAGTTTAGTTCTCAGACTAGCTACCGGCACGAGTGCGTGTGTGTGTGTGTGTACTCGCCTATTTGTGGTTGCAAGGGCGAGTCACGGCTTTGTGTATGTGTGTCAACACTGTGGTATACTCACTACACTACACCATGTGTCAACACATAGCACACTGATTACACTACACCAGGTTTGCCAACACAGTATAGTACACTGACTACACTACACCAGGTGTGTCAACACAGTGTAGTACATTACACTATACCAGGTGTGTCAACACAGTGTAGTACACTACACTACACCAGGTGTGTCAACACAATGTAGTACAATGTACTACACCAGGTGTGTCAACACAATGTAGTACACTGTACTACACCAGGTGTGTCAACACAATGTAGTACACTGTACTACACCAGGTGTGTCAACACAATGTAGTACACTGTACTACACCAGGTGTGTCAACACAATGTAGTACACTGCACTACACCAGGTGTGTCAACACAATGTAGTACACTGTACTACACCAGGTTTGTCAACACAGTGTAGTACACTGTACTACACCAGGTGTGTCAACAGTGTAGTACACCACTACACCAGGTGTGTCAACAGTGTAGTACACTCACTACACTACAGGTGTGTCAACAGTGTAGTACACTACACTACACCAGGTGTGTCAACAGTGTAGTTCACTACACTACACCAGGTGTGTCAACAGTGTAGTACACTGCACTACACCAGGTGTGTCAACACTGTAGTACACTACACCAGGTGTGTCAACACTGTAGTACACTACACCAGGTGTGTCAACAGTGTAGTACACTACACTACACCAGGTGTGTCAACACAGTGTAGTACACTACACTACAGGTGTGTCAACAGTGTAGTACACTACACCAGGTGTGTCAACAGTGTAGTACACTACAGGTGTGTCAACAGTGTAGTACACTGCACTACACCAGGTGTGTCAACAGTGTAGTACACTGCACTACACCAGGTGTGTCAACACTGTAGTACACTACACCAGGTGTGTCAACACAGTGTAGTACACTGCACTACACCAGGTGTGTCAACAGTGTAGTACACTACACCAGGTGTGTCAACACTGTAGTACACTACACCAGGTGTGTCAACAGTGTAGTACACTACACCAGGTGTGTCAACAGTGTAGTTCACTACACTACACCAGGTGTGTCAACAGTGTAGTACACTACACCAGGTGTGTCAACAGTGTAGTACACTGCACTACACCAGGTGTGTCAACAGTGTAGTACACTACACCAGGTGTGTCAACAGTGTAGTACACTACACCAGGTGTGTCAACAGTGTAGTGCACTACACCAGGTGTGTCAACAGTGTAGTACACTACACCAGGTGTGTCAACAGTGTAGTACACTACACCAGGTGTGTCAACAGTGTAGTACACTACACCAGGTGTGTCAACAGTGTAGTACATACACCAGGTGTGTCAACAGTGTAGTACACTACACCAGGTGTGTCAACAGTGTAGTACACTACACCAGGTGTGTCAACAGTGTAGTACACTACACCAGGTGTGTCAACAGTGTAGTACACTACACCAGGTGTGTCAACAGTGTAGTACACTACACCAGGTGTTCAACAGTGTAGTACACTACACCAGGTGTGTCAACAGTGTAGTACACTACACCAGGTGTGTCAACAGTGTAGTACACTACACCAGGTGTGTCAACAGTGTAGTACACTACACCAGGTGTGTCAACAGTGTAGTACACTACACCAGGTGTGTCAACAGTGTAGTACACTACACCAGGTGTGTCAACAGTGTAGTACACTACACCAGGTGTGTCAACAGTGTAGTACACTACACCAGGTGTGTCAACAGTGTAGTACATCCTTTCATCTGATAGGTAAGCAAGAGAACACTTATGATGCTACTCCATTTTAAACTTTATGACAGGAGTCATAAGGGTGAAGTTAGCGTGTGCTCAAAATTTTTCATGCCGTTTCGTGTTTTCGGGGTTCGAGTCCTCGCTTCCTGCGCCGCCTCATTAACTTTACTTGTTTCTGGAGTTTTGAGACCAGTCATCCCTAGTCCTACAACGGTGTATGGAATTTGTCCCCTCGTATATTATCCTAACTCCACAAGACTTTGAAAAGGCAATAAATGACATGCCCATGCACTCCACCCCAGGCCCAGACTCATGGAACTCCGTGTTCATCAAGGACTGCAAGAATCCCCTATCATGTGCTTTTAACATCCTATGGAGAGGGAGCATGGACACAGGGGTCATCCCACACACACTAAAAACAACAGACATAGCCCCACTCTACGAAGGTGGCAGTAAAGCAACTGCAAAAAACTGCAGACCGATAGCACTAGCATCCCATATCATAAAACTCTTTGAAAGGGTTCTAAGAAGCAATATCGCCACCAACCTAGATACCCATCAATTACACAACCCAGGACAACACGGGTTTAGAGCAGGTCGCTCCTGCCTGTCCCAGCTACTGGACCACTATGACAAGGTCGTGGATGCTGTAGAGGATAAAAATACAGATTTAGTATATACAAACTTTGCAAAAGCTTTCGACAAGTGTGACCATGGTGTAATAGCACACAAAATGCGTGATAAAGTAATAACAGGAAAAGTTGGTAGATGGATCTATAACTTCCTGACAAATAGAACACAAAGAGTAATAGTAAACAGAGTAAAGTCTGAGGCAGCTACGGTGAAAAGCTCTGTTCCACAAGGCACAGTACTCGCTCCCATTATATTCCTCATCCTCAATTCTGACATAGAAAGAGATGTAAGCCATAGCTCCATGTCTTCCTTTGCAGATGACACCCGGATTGCCATGACAGTAACCTCCATCGAATACACTGCAAGACTTCAAGCGGACATAAACCAAATCGTCAAATGGGTCACTCAAAACAATATGAAGTTCAACGAGGAGAAATTTCAACTACTCAGATATGAAAAACTTGAGAAAATTAAAAATGTATCAGGGTATACGACAAATTAAAACCATACAATAGAGCGAAAAAGTAATGTGAAGGACCTGGGAGTGATAATGTCAGAGGTTCTTGCCTTCAAAGACCACAACAATGTATCTACCGCATCTGCTAGAAAAACGATAGGGTGGATAATGAGAACCTTCAAAACTAGGGACGCCAAGCCCATGATGATTCTCTTCAAATCGCTTGTTGTCTCTAGGCTGGAATACTGCTGTACACTAACGGCCCCCTTCAAGGCTGGCGACATTGCTCACCTGGAGAGAGTGCAAAGAACTTTCTCGGCACACTGGGAACGGTTGAAGGTCCTTGATCTGTATTCCTTGGAACGCAGGGGAGAGAGATACATGATAATATACACTTGGAAGGTCCTGGAGGGATTGGTACCAAACTTGCACACGAAAATCACTCCCTATGAAAGCAAAAGACTCGGCAGGAGATGCAACATTCCCCCATTGAAAAGCAGGGGTGCCACGAGTACATTGAGAAACACAATAAGTGTCCGGGGGCCAAGACTGTTCAACTGCCTCCCAGCATACAAAAGGGGGATTACCAATAGACCCCTGGCTGTCTTCAAGAAGGCACTGGACGGGCACCTAAAGTCAGTACCTGACAACCGGGCTGTGGTTCGTACGTCAATTTGCGTGCGGCCAGCAGTAACAGCCTGGTTGATCAGACCCTGATCCACCATGAGCCCTGGTCTCAGACCGAGCCGCGGGGGCGTTGACCCCCGAAGCCCTCTCCAGGTAAACTCCAGGTAAGCTAGTTCCATAACTAGTACATTCCACTTCCTTACTACCCTGAGTCTGGAAAAGTACTTTCTGTCTTCTGTGTTACTCTTGTGTATACACACCGAGTTGTATTTGCGGGGGTTGAAATCTAGCTCCTGGCTCAGATTTTCAAAATTAAAAATTGCTCGGAATTGATTGGTCCTGCCCTCCGGAGCCCCTGGGAATGAAAGGAAGGTATTTGTGTGTGTATGTGTGTGTAGTACTCGCCTGATTGTACTAATTGTGGTTGCTCCTGGCCCTGTCCCTTCACTGGTCGCTACTAGGTCACTATCTCCCTGTTCCATGAGCTTTATCATACCTTTTCTTAAAGCTATGTATGGATCCTGCCTCCACTACATCACTCTCCAGTGTGTGTGTATTAGTAAGCAGAGAGAGTTCCAGGGGTCAACGCCCCTGCGGCCCGGTCTGTGACCAGGCCTCATGTTGGATCACAGCTTGATCAACCAGGCTGTTACTGCTGGCCGCACGCAGTCCAACATACGAACCACAACCTGGCTGGTCAGGTACTGACTTTAGGTGCCTGTCCAGTGCCTGCTTGAAGACAGCCAGGGGTCTATTGGTAATCCCCCTGATGTTTGCTGGGAGGCAGTTGAACAGTCTTGGGCCCCTGACACTTATTGTGTTGTCTCTCAACGTGCTAGTGGCACCCCTGCTTTTCATTGGGGGGATGTTACATCGCCTGCCGAGTCTTTTGCTTTCGTAGGGAGTGACTCTCGTGTGCAAGTTTGGTACTAATCCCTCGAGAATTTTCCAAGTGTATATAATAATGTATCTCTCCCGCCTGCGTTCTAGGGAGTACAGGTTTAGGAACTTCAAGCGTTCCCAGTAATTGATTTGGTTTATCGCAGTTATGTGTGCCGTGAAGGTTCTCTGTCACATTTTCTAGGTCAGCAATTTCACCTGCCTTGAAGGTGCAGTTAGTGAGCAGCAATATTCCAGCCTAGATAGAACAAGCGATCTGTAAAGTGTCAACATGGTCTTGGCATCCCTGGTTTTGAAGGTTCTCATTATCCATCCTGTCATTTTTCTAGCAGATGCGATTGCTACGGTGTTATGGTCCTTGAAGGTGAGATCCTCTGACATGATCACTCCCAGGTCTTTGACATTAGTTTTTCGCTCTATTGTGTGGTTGGAATTTGTTTTGTACTCCGATGAGATTTTAATTTCCTCACTTTTTCCATATCTGAGTAATTGAAATTTCTCATCATTGAACTTCATATTGTTTTCTGCAGCCCATTTAAAGATTTGGTTGATGTCTGCTTGGAGTCTTGCAGTGTCTTCAACGGTGGACACTGTCATGCAGATTCGGGTGTCATCTGCAAAGGAAGACACAGCATTGTGGCTTATATCCCTGTCAATGTCTGATATGAGGATGAGGAATAGGATGGGAGCAAGTACTGTGCCTTGTGGAACAGAGCTTTTCACCGTAGCCGCCTCAGACTATACTTGTGGTATCCAGCATTTTTTATTTAAATTTTCAGGCAAATTTATATAAAATTCCCGTGTGTGAACTTAAATATACGCTCACCAGTTGTTGTGGCTCAATATAACGTAATATATTAAAGCAGAGGTGTAGGTGAGGAGGAGGAGACATGTCATGTAAGGTAGTTTACATACCTGAGACGTTTGTTTACAATCTCCTGCCAACGCATGTCTCAGCCAGCCATGGCACAGAAAAAGGTGATGTTGATGGCTCGTAAACACTACTCTTTTGTGTTTCTGAGTCTATTAGTACGTGTTCGAATTTTATTCAAAATTCGCAGGTCTTCCTGAATGTTAAGACCATTATTTAAGAATCCGTGGATTTGTTCAAGAGAGGTTACGTAAGTTAAGATCATTATTTAAGAATCCGTGGGTATGTTCAAGAGAGGTTACATATGCTTGGTCACCTGCTACATGAGTTGATCTATGTTCCTGGTGATCTGACTAATAATTAACCCCATATTGTTAAATTCTTCAGCATTTGTAGAACACATTACCTTCTCTTGGATTCACTTCTGGTTATCTACTACCATATATATGAATAGATATTTTCTGGCATCTTCCTGGCACTGTTTTTGTCAAAATTTGTAGTTGTGGCCACATGTTCTTATCCATTATCTCATATCTTGTTATGAACTTACATCTCTCCTACGTTTCAAATAAGGTATTTTCATTGTATTTACTTTCTCTCCAAGTTATTCATGTATAAAGAACAAAAAAGGCATAATACCATGACTGGAACAAGACACAAATAACCCTCACATAGGAGAAAGAAGCTTATGACGACGTTTAGGTCCGACTTGGACTATTGACTAGTCACACTAACACACGAAGGTATGGGAGCCAGTATATATACGAGAGGAGGACAGGAGGACATCTTGCTACAGGGAGATTTCAACTTCAGACACCTAAAATGGAGGAGTGCAGCAAATAAAATTCTAGCAAAGATCACCCCAGGAGGCAGCTCAGATGAAAATTCACACACACACACGAGCTATTAAATCTCTGCACCAAATTCACTTTAAACCAACAAATAAAAAAGCCTACAAGACTAGAAAAACGCTGGACCTCATCTTCATTAACAACGACGATGTGATACGTAATATAAAGGTATCAAAGACAATACACTCAGATCACAACATAATAGAGATACAGACAAGTATGCACAGGACTCCTGACCAGCAAAATGTGATCAGTCATGAGGGTGTCTTCACAAAATTCAACTTCAATAACAAAAACATACAACGGGAACAAGTCAACCATGTCCTAAATGAAACAAGCTGGGAAGATATCCTAAACAAATCGGATCTGAACCTTTACCTAGAAAAAATTAACTGTGGCTCTTGAGGTCTGCTCAAGACACATTCCATTAAGAAAAAGAAAGAGAAGATGTAAACTAGAAAGAGAGGGACGCTCCCTATACAGGCAAAGGCGAAGAATCACAGAGCTGCTGAGAGGGGCCAATATATGTGAAATACGAAGGGAGGCACTGGTCAGTGAAATAGCAAATATCAAACTCAAGCTTAAGGAATCTTAAAAGAGACAAGAATCTCAGGAAGAACTAAAAGCCATAATACTTCTTCTCTTATGCCAAATCTAAGGAAAAAACATCCAGTATTGGGCCCCTGCTTAGGCGGGATGTCCCATCTCGCCTAAGATACTAAAGTCACAATATGACTCAATGTTCAGCGAGAAGTTACCCAGACTAAGGGTCGATAATCTAAATGAATTCTTTATGAACGACACCCAAAATTTGGTCATCTTAAAAATTTCTGATATCCTAACTCCACAAGACTGAAAAGGCAATAAATGATATGCCCATGCACTCTGCTTCAGGCTCAAACTCATGGAACTCTGTGTTCATCAAGAACTGCAAGAAGCACCTGTCACGTGCCTTCAACATCCTATGGAGAGGGAGTATGGACACAGGTGTCATCCCACACTCAATAAAAACAACAGACATAGCCCCACTCTACAAAGGTGGCAGTAAAGCAAATGCAAAGAACTGCAGACCGATAGCACTAACATTCCATATGAAAATCTTTGAAAGGGTTCTAAGAAGGTAGTTCGCCACCAACCTAGATACCCATCAGTTACACAACCCAGGCAACATGGGTTTAGAGAAGGTCGCTCCTGCATGTTCCAGCTACTGGACCACTATGACAAGGTCCTGGATACTGTAGAGGATAAACAAAATGCAAATGTATACACAGACTTTGCAAAAGCATTCGACAAGTGCGACCTGGAGTATACCTGGAGAGAGTTCCAGGGGTCAACGCCCCTGCGGCCCGGTCTGTGACCAGGCCTCATGTTGGATCAGAGTCTGATCAACCAGGCTGTTACTGCTGGCCGCACGCAGTCCAACGTACGAACCACAGCCTGGCTGGTCAGATACCGACTTTAGGTGCCAGCCTGGCTGGTCAGGTACCGACTTTAGGTGCCTGTCCAGTGCCTGCTTGAAGACAGCCAGGGGTTTGTTGGCAATCCCCCTGATGTATGCTGGGAGGCAGTTGAACAGTCTTGGGCCCCTGACACTTATTGTGTTGTCTCTCAACGTTCTAGTGGCACCCCTGCTTTTCATTGGGGGGATGTTACATCGCCTGCCGAGTCTTTTGCTTTCGTAGGGAGTGACTCTCGTGTGCAAGTTTGGTACTAATCCCTCGAGAATTTTCCACGTGTATATAACAATGTATCTCTCCCGCCTGCGTTCTAGGGAGTACAGGTTTAGGAACTTCAAGCGTTCCCAGTAGTTGAGGTGGTTTATCGCAGTTATGTGTGCCGTGAAGGTTCTCTGCACATTTTCTAGGTCAGCAATTTCACCTGCCTTGAAAGGTGTAGTTAGTGTGCAGCAATATTCCAGCCTAGATAGAACAAGCGACCTGAAAAGTGTCAACATGGGCTTGGTATCCCTGGTTTTGAAGGTTCTCATTATCCATCCTGTCATTTTTCAAGCAGATGCGATTGCTACGGTGTTATTGTCCTTGAAGGTGAGATCCTCTGACATGATCACTCCCAGGTTTTTGACATTAGTTTTTTGCTCTATTTTGTGGTTGGAATTTGTTTTGTACTACGATGAGATTTTAATTTCTTCACGTTTTCCATATCTGAGTAATTGAAATTTCTCATCATTGAACTTCATATTGTTTTCTGCAGCCCATTTAAAGATTTGGTTTATGTCTGCTTGGAGTCTTGCAGTGTCTTCAACGGTGGACACTGTCATACAGATTCGGGTGTCATCTGCAAAGGAAGACACAGCACTGTGGCTTATATCCCTGTCTATGTCCGATATGAGGATGAGGAACAGGATGGGAGCGAGTACTGTGCCTTGTGGAACAGAGCTTTTCACCGTAGCCGCCTCTGACTTTACTCTGTTGACTACTACTCTTTGTGTTCTACTTGTTAGGAAATTATAGATCCATCTAACCACTTTTCCTGTTATTCCTTTATCACACATTTTGTGTGCTATTACACCATGGTCACACTTGTCAAAGGCTTTTGCAAAGTCTGTGTATATAACATCTGCATTTTGTTTGTCTTCTAGAGCATCCAGGACCTTGTCGTAGTGGTCCAGTAGTTGGGACAGACAGGAGCGGCCTGCTCTAAACCCATGCTGCCCTGGGTTGTGTAATTGATGGGTATCTAGATAAGTGACGATCTTGCTTCTTAGAACCCTTTCAAAGATTTTTATGATATGGGACGTTAGCGCTATTGGTCTGTAGTTCTTTGCTATTGCTTTACTGCCCCCTGTGTGGAGTGGGGCTATGTCTGTTGTTTTTAGTAGCTGCGGGACGATCCCAGTGTCCATGCTCCCTCTCCATGGTGAAAATAGTGCACAAAATGCGTGATAAAGGAATAAAAGGAAAAGTTGGTAGATGGATCTATAACTTCCTGACAAATAGAACACGAAGAGTAATAGTAAACAGAGTAAAGTCTGAGGCAGCTACGGTGAAAAGCTCTGTTCCACACATGGCACAGTACTCGCTCCTGTCCTATTCATCATACTCATTTCTGACATAGACAGAGATGTAAGCCATTGCTCCGTGTCTTCCTTTGCGGATGACACCCGGATTGCTATGGCACTGACCTCCATCGAAGACACTGCAAGACTTCAAGCGGACATCAACCAAATCTTCAAATGGGCCACTCAAAACAATATGAAGTTCAACGAGGAGAAATTTCAACTACTCAGATATGGAAAACTTGTGAAAATTATAAATGTATCAGGGTATACGACAAATTATAATCATACAATAGAGCGAAAAAGTAATGGGAGTGATAATGTCAGAGGATCTTGCCTTCAAAGACCACAACAATGTAACTACCGCATCTGCTAGGGAAATGATAAGATGGATAATGAGAACCTTCAAAACTAGGGACGCCAAGCCCATGATGATTCTCTTCAAATCGCTTGTTCTCTCTAGGCTGGAATACTGCTGTACACTAACAGCCCCCTTCAAGGCTGGCGACATTGCTGACCTGGAGAGTGTACCAAGAACTTTCACGGCACACGTGAGTACAATAAGGCACCTAAATTACTGGGAACGGTTGAAGGTTCTTGATCTGTATTCCCTGGAACGCAGGCGAGAGAGATACATGGTAATATACACTTGGAATGTCCAGGAGGGATTGGTACCAAACCTGCACACGAAAATCACTCCCTATGAAAGCAAAAGACTCGGCAGGAGATGCAACATTCCCACAATGAAAAGCAGGGGCGCCATGAGTACATTGAGAGACAACACAATAAATATCCGGGGCCCAAGACTGTTCAACTGCCTCCCAGCATACATAAGGGGGATTACCAATAGACCCCTGGCTGTCTTCAAGAAGGCACTGGACAGGCACATAAAGTCAGTAGCTGACCAACCGGGCTGTGGTTCGTACGTCAATTTGCGTGCGGCCAGCAGTAACAGCCTGGTTGATCAGACCCTGATCCACCATGAGGCCTGGTTTCAGACCGAGCCGCGGGGGCGTTGACCCCCGAAACCCTCTCCAGGTAAACTCCAGGTAATAACAAGCGGGTTTCTATATATAGTAGTATGTCATTGATGTTAGTTAGGCCTGTATACCTTGTACATGTACTTGTAGAAATGAAGATATTATATTATTAGTCTGATCATCGTCTGCGTGTATGCTAAACTGTCAGAAGTACTTGTAAACATGTCAGTCTGGCTACTACAACATCAGTCAGCCTATTTACATAGCAGGTTGCACAGTAAATATGCTCGTCTACGTTGGTGTCATCGTAGCTACTTACAGATCTACAGATCTACTCTGAAAAAAACGTAACTGGCAAAAAAAAGAGTTGTTAATCTATGCAACAATTGTTTCTATTAACATTTATTTTTCAAGATGACATTGAAGATAAAAGAAAAAAATATATATATTAAAATCCTCATATTAAAAAAGATCACACATTTTTTTAAGACTCATTCTAGTTTAGGCGAAAATTGGAGACAGTTAATCAGGGTATGTGACTTTTACGCTTATTTTAACTCATGGGAAGTTTAACATGAAGCCTATACCTGCTTATTCACAACCAGGGCTTCGGTGTTCCACAACCCTTGCTTCAGTATTCACAACCAGTGCTTCAGTGGTCCACAACTAGGGCTTCAGTATTCACAACCAGGGCTTCGGTGTTCCACAACCAGTGCTTCAGTATTCACAACCAGTGCTTCAGTGTTCCACAACCAGTGCTTCAGTGTTCCACAACTAGTGCTTCAGTGTTCACAACCAGTGCTTCAGTGTTCCACAACCAGGGCTTCGGTGTTCCACAACCAGTGCTTCAGTGTTCACAACCAGTGCTTCAGTATTCACAACCAGTGCTTCAGTGTTCCACAACCAGTGCTTCAGTGTTCACAACCAGTGCTTCAGTATTCACAACCAGTGCTTCAGTGTTCAAAACCAGGGCTTCAGTGTTCAAAACCAGGGCTTCAGGGTTCAAAACCAGGGCTTCAGTGTTCACAACTAGTGCTTCAGTATTCACAACCAGTGCTTCAGGGTTCACAACCAGTGCTTCAGGGTTCAAAACCAGGGCTTCAGTGTTCACAACCAGGGCTTCAGTGTTCACAACCAGTGCTTCAGGGTTCAAAACCAGGGCTTCAGTGTTCACAACCAGTGCTTCAGTGTTCACAACCAGTGCTTCAGTGTTCCACAACCAGGGCTTCAGTGTTCACAACCAGGGCTTCAGTGTTCCACAACCAGAGCTTCAGTGTTCCACAACCAGTGCTTCAGTGTTCACAACCAGTGCTTCAGTGTTCACAACCAGTGCTTCACTGTTCCACAACCAGTGCTTCAGTATTCACAAGCAATGCTTCAGTGTTCACAACCAGTGCTTCAGTGTTCCACAACCAGTGCTTCAGTGTTCCACAGCCAGGGCTTCAGTGTTCACAACCAGTGCTTCAGTGTTGCACAACCAGTGCTTCAGTGTTCCACATCCAGTGCTTCAGTGTTCCACAACTAGGGCTTCAGTGTTCCACAACCAGTGCTTCAGTGTTCCACAACCAGTGTTTCAGTATTCACAACCAGTGCTTCAGTGTTCACAACCAGTGCTTCACTGTTCCACAACCAGTGTTTCAGTGTTCACAACCAGTGCTTCAGTATTCACAACCAGTGCTTCAGTGTTCACAACCAGTGCTTCACTGTTCCACAACCAGTGTTTCAGTGTTCACAACCAGTGCTTCAGTATTCACAACCAGTGCTTCAGTGTTCACAACCAGTGCTTCAGTGTTCCACAACCAATGCTTCAGTGTTCCACAACCAGTGCTTCAGTGTTCGCAATCAGGGCTTCACTGTTCCACAACCAGTGCTTCAGTATTCACAACCAGTGCTTCAGTGTTCCACAACCAGTGCTTCAGTATTCACAACCAGTGCTTCAGTGTTCCACAACCAGTGCTTCAGTGTTCCACAACAAAGTGCTTCAGTGTTCACAACCAGTTCTTCAGTGTTCACAACCAGTGCTTCAGTGTTCCACAACCAGTGCTTCAGTGTTCCACAACCAGTGCTTCAGTGTTCACAACCAGGGCTTCAGTGTTCCACAACCAGTGCTTCAGTGTTCACAACCAGTGCTTCAGTGTTCCACAGCTAGGGCTTCAGTATTCACAATCACTGCATCAGTTCTGGTAGTTGTTTTGATAGAGCCGCCCTAAGGTTACTTCAGTAGACGAGCCCGACAATAAACTGGGTCTTAATGATGCACAAAATAGAATCCCTGCTCACACATGAACTTCCTAGGAAGGTAAAAATTTTATTATGGTCTTTCTGGCAGCTAGGAGGTATGAGCGGCTCGTCTGAATGGGTTAGGTATGAGTTTTACGACTTCTAAATCTAAATCTTGGAAATAAGACTGGTTTTCGATATCTAGAGAAGACAAATGATTCTAAATACTTGAGGTGAGAGTAGCTAGTTTGTCCATCAATGGCTGTGGCCAAATTTTCAAACACTTGAAATTTTCATGTGTAATTTGACTCCCACGGTTCGAGTGTCATGGTAAATGCCCCACTGAATAAAAATGTATTAATTTAAATAAATTGTTGAACAACACAGCAAACAATAACTCACATCTTCACAGCAGCTTCACGTATCCATGTGAATGTACGACTACATTGGTTTTGGGAACTGCTGTGTTATGTTTTATTCCCTCTTCAGAATTACACTAAGATATAAACTAACAAAATTCACCTCGCTATGTAGGATGGCTGGTCCCAAAACGAGGTCGAAAAAGGTTAAAAAAAATCTAAATTATTATTTTTTTTCCCAAATTAATAATGTAAACTGTATATTTCCTTTAAATAAATAAGTAAACAAATGAAAAATTCAAAGCCTTAAGCATTACACAAGTCTTTGTTTTCCAAGTGTCTAAGACACTGCTTCCATTGGTCCTTTATTGTCTCTGGACCCTATATATACCTCTGTAATCTGCAAATACCTTTGTAACTTGTCATGATTGTGACCATCTGAGTTCATTACCTTTGTAACTTGCTCAGCTATCAAACTTTGAGGTCCAGTCCCTGGACCCATTATGTACCTCTGTAATCTTTTGACTACCGCCCACAGGATGGGTATGGGGTGCATAATAAAGATATCAAACTAAAATATACCAACATATCAAGTATTCTTGACTGATAACAACCAATTTACCCCCAAAAATTGTTAATGACCTCTAACAAGTGAAGTACTGAAGCGGTACTGTCGTCAACAACCTTCCATGAGGCAACAGACGGAATAACTCCAACACCTTACCTACTGTTGTGGTAACGTCTGCAGCAAACTGGGACTCGAAGTGGAGCTCTGTGACCTGACTTCCTCGCACAGCCACTGGTGATTCACACGCAGAACACTTAGTTCAGTCATGAGGTTAGGACGCCAGGTCACTCTCAAGTACAAGTCGCATTTGTTTGCTTCAGCGAAGCTTGTGAATCACTGAATCAGCGAAGCTTGTGAATCACTGAATCAAACCAGGAAGTTAGGCTTGTGTGTTTCAGACCAAGAGACTGATTGTTTGATTTGTTGCTTCTTATCTTTAAACTCATTTTACAGACTTCCTGTTGCTCAAATCACTTATAATTTCTATTTCATTCGTACTGTTGTTTACCAATCATTGTATAGTTAAATCTAATTAGGAAGACTTGGATCTTAGTGGTTGACAGGACGCAGTGAGTGTCTTGACACCCCTCAGGCCAGACTCCGGCTCCAGGCTTGACACAAGTCAGGCCAGACTCCGGCTCCATGGCTGGTCCGTGGCCAAGTGATGACTATATGACAGGGACTTGCCGGGGTGGCGGTGGTGGGGATGTGGGAAGTTGTAGGGGCAATATGATGGTGATGATGGGTCGTGGTGTTGGGGTAGGGAGGTAGTGGGAGTGGTGGTACTAGTGATGGGATAGGTTGGTGGTGGTGATTGGGAAGGATAGTGGTGGGGAAGGTTGGTAGAGGTGGTGGGGGGAAGGTTAGTGGAGGTGGGGAAGGTTAGTGGAGGTGATGGTGGTAAAGGTTAGTGGTGATGGTGGTGTAGGTTAGGGGTGTTGTTGATGGTGTTGAAGGTTAGTGGTGGTGATGGGAAAGGTTATGGTGGAGGTGATGATGAAGGTTAGTGCTGGTGGTGAAAGTTGATGGTGGGGAAGGTTAGTGGTGGTGGTGGTGGGGAAGGTTACTGGTGGTGGGGAAGGTTAGTGATAGAGGTGGGGAAGGTTAGTGGTGGTGGTGGTGGTGAAGGTTAGTGGTGGTGTTGGTGAAGGATAGTGGTGGTGAAGGTTAGTGGTGGTGGGGAAGGTTAGTATTAGTGGTACGAAAGGTTAGTGGTGATGGGAAAGGTTAATGGTAGTGGTGGTAAAGGATAGTGGTGGTGATGGTAGTGTAGGTTA
Source organism: Cherax destructor (assembly GCA_009830355.1). Classification (NCBI taxonomy): domain Eukaryota; kingdom Metazoa; phylum Arthropoda; class Malacostraca; order Decapoda; family Parastacidae; genus Cherax; species Cherax destructor. Next base: position 41,506 of record WNWK01015198.1, read on the forward strand.
GTGGTGGTGGTGATTGTGGTGTAGGTTTGGGGTGTTGGTGATGGTGTTGAAAGTTAGTGGTGGTGATGGGAAAGGTTAGTGCTGGTGGTGGTGGTGGTGGGGAGGGTTAGTGGTGGTGATGATGGGGAAGGTTAGTGGTGGTGGTGGTGGGGAAGGTTAGTGGTGGTGGTGGTGGGGAAGGTTAGTGGTGGTGGTGGGGAACCTGGAGTTTACCTGGAGAGGGTTTGGGGGTCAACGCCCCCGCGGCCCGGTCTGAGACCAGGACTCGTGGTGGATCACTGTCTGATCAACCAGACTGTTACTGCTGGCTGCACGTAAACCAACGTACGAACCACAGCCCGGCTGATCAGGTACTGACTTTAGGTGCCTGTCCAGCGTCTTCTTGAAGACAGCCAGGGGTCTATTTGTAATCCCCCTTATGTATGCTGAAACAGTTGAACAGTCTTGGGCCTCTGACACTTATTGTGTTGTCTCTTAGTGTACTCGTGGCCCCCTTGCTTCTCATTGGGGGAATGTTGCATCTCCTGCGGAGTCTTTTGCTTTCGTAGGGAGTGACTCTCGTGTGCAAGTTTGGTACTAATCCCTCTAGGATTTTCCAAGTGTATATGATCATGTATCTCCCGTTTGCGTTCCAGGGAATACAAATCAAGGTACTTCAACCGTTCCCAGTAATTTAGGTGCTTTGTCGTACTTATGCATGCCATGAAACTGTACACTCTCCAGGTCAGCAATTTTGCCAGTCTTGAAGGGGGCAGTTAGTGTACAGCAGTATTCCAGCCTAGAGAGAACAAGCGATTTGAAGAGAATCATCATGGGATTTGCGTCCGACGTTTTGAAGGTTCTCATTATCCATCCTATCATTTTTTTTGTAGCAGATGAGATAGATACATTGTTGTGGTCTTTGAAGGTGAGATCCTAGACATTATCACTCCCAGATCTTTCACATTAGTTTTTAGCTCCATTGTGTGGTTAGAATTTGTTTTATACTCTGATAGAGTCATCACTACATTGAAGGATGGTAGTTAGGGTGATGGTGTCATCCCTACAGTGAAGGATGATAGGGACACTGGTGATGATGTCATCACTACAGTGAAGAATGGGAGGGAGGGGTGGTGATAGTGTCATCACTACAGTGAAAACTGAGGGAGGGTGGTGATGGTGTCATCACTACAGTGAAGTATGGTAGGGAGGGTGATGATGGTGTCATCACTACAGTGAAGGATGGTAGGGAGGGTGATGATGGTGTCATCACTACAGTGAAGGATGGTAGGGAGGGTGATGATGGTGTCATCACTACAGTGAAGGATGGTAGGGAGGGTGATGATGGTGTCATCACTACAGTGAAGGATGGTAGGGAGGGTGATGATGGTGTCATCACTACAGTGAAGGATGGTAGGGAGGGTGATGATGGTGTCATCACTACAGTATATCAGTAGTGTCAGTCTCAGATCATAATTAAGATAACAGTATTTGATGTAGCGACTACTGGTGTATGACAGCGTGTATGACAGCGTGTATGACAGCGTGTATGACAGCGTGTATGACAGGGTGCTGGTGTATGACAGCGTGTATGACAGGGTGCTGGTGTATGACAGCGTGTATGACAGGGTGCTGGTGTATGACAGCGTGTATGACAATGGTAGTGTATGACAGGATTTATGACGGGGTGGTGTATGACAGCACGTGTGACAGGGTGATGTTGCATGACAGGGTCGTTATGTATGACAGGGTCGTAATGTATGACAGGGTTGTGATGTATGACAGAGTTGTTGTGTATGACAGGGTGGTGGTGTATGACATGGTGGTGGTGTGTGACATGGTGGTGGTGTATGACAGAGTGGTGGTGTATGACTGGGTGGTTGTGTATGACAGGGTGATGGTGTATGACAGGGTCGTGATGTATGATAGGGTGGTTATGCATGCCAGAGTGGTGGTGTATGACAAGATGGTGGTGTATGACAGAGTGGTGGTGTATGGCAGGGTGGTGTATGACAGGATGGTGGTGTATGAGAGGGTGGTGGTGAATGAGAGGGTGGTGGTGACAAGGTGGTGGTGACATGGTGGTGTTGTATGACAGAGTGGTGGTGTATGGCAATATAATTGTGTATGACAGGGTGGTGGTGTATGACGGTGGTTGTGTATGGCAGGGTGGTGGTGTATGACAGGGTGTGGTGTATGACAAGACGATAGTGTATGACAGTAGGGTGGTTTATGACAGTATGGTAGTGTATGAGTGGGTGGTGGTGTATGACAGGACGGTAGTGTATGACAGTGAGGTGTATGACTGGGTGGTGGTGTATGACAGGATGGTGGTGTATGACAGGATGGTGGTGTATAACAGTGTGGTGTATGACTGGGTGATGGTGTATGAGAGGGTGGTGATGACAGGGTGATTGTGTATGACAAGACGATAGTGTATGACAGTGTGGTGTATGACTGGATGGTGGTGTATGACTGGGTGGTGGTGTATGACAGGACGGTAGTGTATGACTGGGTGGTGGTGTATGAGAGGATGGTGGTGTATGACAGGATGGTGGTGTATGACAGGATGGTGGTGTATGACAGTGTGGTGGTGTATGACAGTGTGGTGGTGTATGACAGGATAGTGGTGTATGACAGGATAGTGGTGTATGACAGTGTGGTGTATGACTGGGTGATGGTGTATGACTGGGTGATGGTGTTTGACAGGGTGATGTATGGCAGGGTGATGTATGACAGGGTGATGTATGACAGGGTGGTGGTGTATGACAGAGTGATGGTGTATGACAGGATGGTGGTGTATGACAGATGGTGGTGTATGACAGTGTGTTGGTGTATGACAGGATGGTGGTGTTGTATGACAGGGTGGTGGTGTATGACAGGGTGGTGGTGTATGACAGAGTGATGGTGTATGACAGGATGGTGGTGTATGACAGTGTGGTGGTGTATGACAGGATGGTGGTGTATGACAGGGTGGTGTATGACAGGATGGAGGTGTATGACAGTGTGGTGTATGATAGGGTGCTGGAGAATGACAGGGTGCTGGTGTATGACAGGGCGGCAGTGTATGACAGGGTGGTGGTGTATGAGAAGATGGTGGTGTATGACAGTTTTGGTGTATTACAGGGTGGTGGTGTCTTGTGTCAAGTGTGTCTTGTGTCAAGTGTGTCTTGTGTCAAGTGTGTCTTGTGTCAAGTGTGTCTTGTGTCTTGTGTCAAGTGTGTCTTGTGTCAAGTGTGTCTTGTGTCAAGTGTGTCTTGTGTCTTGTGTCAAGTGTGTCTTGTATCAAGTGTGTCTTGTATCAAGTGTGTCTTGTGTCAAGTGTGTCTTGTATCAAGTGTGTCTTGTGTCAAGTGTGTCTTGTATCAAGTGTGTCTTGTGTCAAGTGTGTCTTGTGTCAAGTGTGTCTTGTGTCAAGTGTGTCTTGTGTCAAGTGTGTCTTGTGTCAAGTGTGTCTTGTGTCAAGTGTGTCTTGTGTCTTGTGTCAAGTGTGTCTTGTGTCAAGTGTGTCTTGTGTCAAGTGTGTCTTGTATCAAGTGTGTCTTGTATCAAGTGTGTCTTGTGTCAAGTGTGTCTTGTGTCAAGTGTGTCTTGTATCAAGTGTGTCTTGTATCAAGTGTGTCTTGTGTCAAGTGTGTCTTGTGTCAAGTGTGTCTTGTATCAAGTGTGTCTTGTATCAAGTGTGTCTTGTGTCATTGTGTCTTGTGTCAAGTGTGTCTTGTGTCAAGTGTGTCTTGTGTCAAGTGTGTCTTGTGTCAAGTGTGTCTTGTGTCAAGTGTGTCTTGTGTCAAGTGTGTCTTGTGTCAAGTGTGTCTTGTGTCAAGTGTGTCTTGTGTCAAGTGTGTCTTGTGTCAAGTGTGTCTTGTGTCTTGTGTCAAGTGTGTGTCAGTGTGTCTGTTCAAGTGTGTCTTGTGTCAAGGTGTCTGTCAGTGTCTTGTATCAAGTGTGTCTTGTGTCAAGTGTGTCTTGTGTCAAGTGTCTTGTGTCTTGTGTCAAGTGTGTCTTGTGTCAAGTGTGTCTTGTGTCTTGTGTCAAGTGTGTCTTCTGTCAGGTGTGTCTTGTATCAAGTGTGTCTTGTATCAAGTGTGTCTTGTATCAAGTGTGTCTTGTATCAAGTGTGTCTTGTATCAAGTGTGTCTTGTGTCAAGTGTGTCTTGTGTCAAGTGTGTCTTGTATCAAGTGTGTCTTGTATCAAGTGTGTCTTGTGTCAAGTGTGTCTTGTGTCAAGTGTGTCTTGTGTCAAGTGTGTCTTGTGTCTTGTGTCTTGTGTCAAGTGTGTCTTCTGTCAGGTGTGTCTTGTATCAAGTGTGTCTTGTATCAAGTGTGTCTTGTATCAAGTGTGTCTTGTGTCAAGTGTGTCTTGTGTCAAGTGTGTCTTGTGTCAAGTGTGTCTTGTGTCTTGTGTCAAGTGTGTCTTCTGTCAGGTGTGTCTTGTATCAAGTGTGTCTTGTATCAAGTGTGTCTTGTGTCAAGTGTGTCTTGTATCAAGTGTGTCTTGTGTCAAGTGTGTCTTGTGTCAAGTGTGTCTTGTGTCAAGTGTGTCTTGTGTCAAGTGTGTCTTGTGTCAAGTGTATCTTGTGTCAAGTGTGTCTTGTATCAAGTGTGTCTTGTGTCAAGTGTGTCTTGTGTCAAGTGTGTCTTGTGTCAAGTGTGTCTTGTGTCAAGTGTGTCTTGTGTCAAGTGTGTCTTGTGTCAAGTGTGTCTTGTGTCAAGTGTGTCTTGTGTCAAGTGTGTCTTGTATCAAGTGTGTCTTGTGTCAAGTGTGTCTTGTGTCAAGTGTGTCTTGTGTCAAGTGTGTCTTGTATCAAGTGTGTCTTGTGTCAAGTGTGTCTTGTATCAAGTGTGTCTTGTGTCAAGTGTGTCTTGTGTCAAGTGTGTCTTGTGTCAAGTGTGTCTTGTGTCAAGTGTGTCTTGTGTCAAGTGTGTCTTGTGTCAAGTGTGTCTTGTGTCAAGTGTGTCTTGTGTCAAGTGTGTCTTGTGTCAAGTGTGTCTTGTGTCAAGTGTGTCTTGTATCAAGTGTGTCTTGTGTCAAGTGTGTCTTGTGTCAAGTGTGTCTTGTGTCAAGTGTGTCTTGTATCAAGTGTGTCTTGTGTCAAGTGTGTCTTGTGTCAAGTGTGTCTTGTGTCAAGTGTGTCTTGTGTCAAGTGTGTCTTGTGTCAAGTGTGTCTTGTGTCAAGTGTGTCTTGTATCAAGTGTGTCTTGTATCAAGTGTGTCTTGTGTCAAGTGTGTCTTGTGTCAAGTGTGACTTGTAACAAGTGTGTCTTGTGTCAAGTGTGTCTTGTGTCAAGTGTGTCTTATATCAAGTGTGTCTTGTGTCAAGTGTGTCTTGTATCAAGTGTGTCTTGTGTCAAGTGTGTCTTGTGTCAAGTGTGTCTTGTGTCAAGTGTGTCTTGTGTCAAGTGTGTCTTGTGTCAAGTGTGTCTTGTATCAAGTGTGTCTTGTGTCAAGTGTGTCTTGTGTCAAGTGTGTCTTGTATCAAGTGTGTCTTGTGTCAAGTGTGTCTTGTGTCAAGTGTGTCTTGTGTCAAGTGTGTCTTGTTATTATATAAATTTGATTTTCTTTGTGGGTGTGGCGGGGGACTTAAAAATATTACCACCTAATAATCTTGAATCATAATGTGGCCAGTAATAGATTTATTTTCTAGAAAGCTACAGTATAAGTTTGTGAGTGTGACAAACTGGTCTTTGTTATAAATATTACATCGTTAATTTTTATAATCACAGATATATTATTTCACATTTTATAAAAGTTTAGCAGTGTATATTCATAGTGGTAAGTTATTAATACCAACACGCCATAAAGCCGCGCTCTCTTAATTGTGTAGATGCATGCCAACATTGATCCAGAATTAAATATGCTATCTGATAGCTAGGAGAGCCATGAGCCTGCACACCTTCCCTCTAAATACTATACTTCAAACATTACTAATAATATCCTTCGTAATACAAAAATATATCAGCGTTTAAGTTCAGTGATTTTACTCTGGAAACACAGCGATGACATCAGTACATAACCGGAGTCACTATATACTAACTTCTCACTTATAATTCTAAGACCAGATTGGTTAGACCAGAACAGTGTGTATATATACCTGGCTACACAGTAGTCTGCACCTGACAACAGGAGGAGCACCTTCCATCTTTTACAAGACACTGTGTAAGGATATCGACAATAATATGATAGATTCATGGGTGAATACATTCTTACAAAATTTCGATAACAGCAATGTACAAAATTTAAGACTTCAACATAAACTCACCAACAACCTCGGGATTAAATATTGTAATAAAAACACGAAACATTTAGGGAAAGGACAATAACCAAATTAACGGAATATATATATATATATATAATATATATATATATATATAATATATATATATATATATATATATATATATATATATATATATATATATATATATATATATATATATATATATATATATATATATATATATATATATATATATATATATATATATATATATATATTTTTTTTTTTTTTCAAAAGTCGCCGTCTCCCACCGAGGCAGGGTGACCCAAAAAAAGAAAATCCCCAAAAAAAAAAAAAACTTTCATCATATCCAACACTTCACCACACTCATACATAACACTTTCTTTTCAGAGGAGTTTAGATACGACAGCTGAGAAAAATCCTCCCAGCTGTCACTATCTCAGACCCCTCCTTAAAGTGCAGGCATTGTACTTCCCATTTCCAGGACTCAAGTCCAACTAAATCAATTAACTGGTTTCCTGAATCCCCTTCACACAATGTTACCCTGCTCACACTCCAACAGATCGTCATGTCCCAAAACCATTCGTCTCCATTCACTCCTATCTAACACGCTCACACATGCTTGCTGGGAAATCCAAGCCCCTCCCACAAAACCTCCTTACCCTCCTCCAACCTTTTCTAGGACGACCCCTACCCCCCCTTCCTTCCACAGATTTATACGCTCTCCAAGTCATTCTACTTTGATCCATTTCTCTAAATGACCAAACCACCTCAACAACCCTCTTCAGCCCTGTGACAAATACTTTTAGTAACTCATACCTTCTCCAATTCCACATTCCGAATTTTCGCATAATATTTACACCACATTGCCCAGACAGGGAACTCCCCTGCCTCCAGCCCCCCCGCGCAGCATTTCAACCCATGCTTTAACCCAAAAAGAGTGTTGGTACC